>PVJX010018480.1:0-36434 GCA_004027295.1 Dolichotis patagonum
TTTTTTTTTTTTTTAAGGTAGTGGAAATACAACAGAACAAGACAGAACAAAGCCAATTGAGACAGTGCAGTGAATTTGATACAGAACTTCACAGTAGGTTACCGGGATAACAGTAATAGGTGTACCATAGTATATCTCATTATCTTCACAATAGTTGTCTAGTCAATTAAGTGTAGCAAAATCAAACCAAAGACAGAACATTATAAAATCAATCAAAAGAGAATAATGAATAGAGCAAAACAAATAATCATACAAAACAAAACTGAAAACAACACTTGCTTTCAAAAAGAAGATAGAGGAGATCCCCCCATATTTGCTATGTTGCATACAGTCATCCTGCCAAAAGATGCTCAGACCTCTGTCCCCAGTTGCTAATGGGGGGGAGGGGTGTTGGAGGGGCTTGGGATGTTTGATTCCAAACCCGTGCACCGTGCACCGGCAGGTTCAACAGACACTACAGGGTCTCCTCCTGGCTCATGCCGGAGGAAGGTGCTTGCTTACCCAGAGGGCGGGCGAATTGCTTCTTTGTGCAGGCTCCTGGGTTCCGCCATCCTTTTTTATCTTTTATTTTGAGACAGGGTCTTGCTAAATTGCCCAAATCGGCTTTGAACTTGCAATCCCCCCTGCCTCAGCCTCCCAGAGTTTTGGGATTCTAGATGTGCACAACCAAACCACCTTCTGGGGAGACTTTTACAGTCAAGCTACATATACAAGTATCTTTAAGGTAGGCTTTCAATGTGAGTTAATATGTACATGTTCATATGTGTAATGATATATATGTGATTTATATGTAGTTTTATGCTTTTCGCTGTTTTTAGAAGGATTTATTTGTGTTAATGCCTATGACTATAGATCAAGGGTCAGAAAATTTTTTGAATCAAAAGCTGGGGCTTTTAGGCCATCAATAGTCTCTGTTGTGTATTTTTCCATTTGCTTTGTTTTTGGAATGTTTCGTTTTGTTCCAGCTCTTTAATAAAGTAAGAAACACTCTTCATGACTGCTGGGCTGTACAAAAACAGTTCCTGGGCTGGATTTGGGGGGTGGGCAGGAGTTTGCCAGCTTACCAATGGTGTGACTGCCCCATCGATCACTCCTCCATGTTCCTATCAGTGGACATTTAAATTGTGTTTGCGTTGTCCATGTTCCCCAGCAGCCATTCTGGACATCACCACATCTGAGTCCTTTGGGCTGCGCTCCCAGGGGCAGAAAGGCTGGCCTCAGGCAGGAGCATCTGTGGCTTCACAAAGCAGCACTAGTTTCCTCTCCGCACTGGCTGGGCCAGCTCCCAACCGCAAAGACCACTTCCAAGAGCCCTTTCCGCCCACACCCTCACCAGCAGGGGCCGGTGCAGGACTTTCGGGATGAAACACGGGAAATTCTATCTCCTTGTCTTTTCTGTTTGCACCGCTGGTTCCTGTTCATGCCAGCTTTGCTGTCCATTCAAGTCTCCTCTTCTATGAATTATATGTTCATATCATTTCCCTACTTTTTTCTTGGTTTGTTGAATTTTAAATACTAATGTTTATAGGAATTCCTTAAATACTCTGCTTGGGTATCCTCTGTTGAGTATCCGAATTGCAAATTTTCTCCTAATCTGGTCTACTTTGTGACATGTTTGGTTGAATGGTAGTTTAAGTCTGGACTCAAAGCTTCAGTAGAATCCATTGCCATTTTTCTTTAGAGCATCTGCACAGACTAAACGTGTATGTGCCCGCAAAATCCACGCGCGAGTCCTTGCCCATAGCACGCTGGTGTGAGGGAGCTCACAAGGCCTGCGGAGGGGTTAGGAAGAGATGGGGCCTCCGGAGGGCATGAGGGTTCCATAGAAGGCATGCAGGAGAGTTTTGTTTCCTCTCTCTGCTCCCCAGCAAGTAAGAATTCAAACAGGAGGAGGCCCCGCCCCAAGAGTCAGCCAGGCGGAAGACTAACCTCAAACTTGGGGGCTCCAGAGCGATGAGAAATAAATAGGTGGTTAAGTCACCCAGTTAGAGCATCCCAGACCAAGACACCACCCTGTTCATCATGATTGCCTCCCAGATTTCCTTCCAAAAGTTTGAAAAGCTTCTGTTCTCACAACTAGATCTTTCACTGACCTGGATTTCATTCTCGGTGTGGTTTGACTGAGGCATCTAATTGTGTTTGCCTTCCATATGGATCATCAGTTGTCCCGACACCATTTATAGGTTTTTCTACCCTCCCCCGGTGATCTACATGGCAACTTCTGTCTCAAATTCCCACATCATGGGACTCTTTCTGGTTTCTTGTTTTCTTCCAGTCGTCTATTTGTTCATCCCCATGATATCATTTCACTGTCTGAATTTCTGTGGCGCTATATCTAAAACTTCTAGTAAGCTGTATTCCTAAGTTTTAGTAAGTTCCACTCCTATGTCATTCTTGTTCTTTAAAAATGTATTTATTTTGGGTTTCCCTAGAAGTGGACTCTGAGACAAGGATTTAGGTACCAGTACATCCTCCCTTTTCTTCTTTCTTTCTTTCTTTCTTTCTTTCTTTCTTTCTTTCCTTCCTTCCTTCCTTCCTTCCTCTCTCCCTCCCTCCCTCTCTTCCTTCTTTCTTTTCTCTCATTTTTTATTTTTTCTTTGGTGAGGATCAAACCCAAGACTTCTTGCATGCTAAGCACATGTTCTATCACTGAACTACTCTCCCAGCCCTTTTCTATTCTTGATCCCTTGATCTTTACTTGGATTTTAGAATCAGCTTATCACATTCCATGTAAGAATGGGGATTTGTGTGGGAATCAAAATGAATTCATAGACTATTTTGATGAGAGAGATTTGTTTCATTTTGCCTTCCTATTTATAATATGTATGGCATATATTTCCACTAAGTTCATCCTTTTACATTCCTGAGTGATTTTTATGTTTGCATTAGTTCATCTGTGCTACACTGAAAAATACCTGACACTGAGAAATGTGTAAACAGAAATGTATTTTCTCAAAGTTCTTGAAGCTGGGAGTTCCCAGACTGAGCCAGTAGCAGGGCTGGGTGTGGGAGGGACCAGGCATCTCCATCCTGCTTTGCTAGAGGGGACAAAGGCTGCATCTTCACAGGGTGGAAAGAATGGAGGGAACAGACTCATTCCCACTCTGTGCACATGTATAGGGTGCTAATGTCAGTGGCCTCACCCCTTAGAATTATCACAGTGGCCTCTAAGTTCCAGGCATGAAATTGAGGGACACAGTCCCATCATAGCAATGTCATTCTGGAAGATCTGGTGTGTCTTTTGCTAAATATATCCTCAGATCTTTGCCACACTTGTGAAAGAATCTTTTTTTGTTCATTGCATTTTCTAATTTCCTATTACTGATGCATAGGAATAGCAATCCTTGTTTTAAAAGTTGATCTTTAATTAATTAACCTTACTACCTCTCTTACCAGTCCTAATATTTGTTGGATTATTTACCCCTTAGATTTTCTACAGTCATGTTGCAAATATGGACACTTTTCCTTTGCAATTCTTAACTTTTATTTTTCCTTTTTTTTTTAATACGGGGGATCCAACTCATGATCTCGTGTTTTCCGGGCAGGCACCTATACCGCTGAGCTAAATCCCCAGCCCTATTTTTCTTTCTAGTGTAGGCTGAATGATATACATTTCTGATGTTAAACAGCTTGTGATCTAAAACAATGACAATTTCCTTTGGTTTAATTTACACATTGCTTGGACCTTCCAGTGCAATAAAAGCAGTGATAGATGACCTTGCCTAGGGATATCCTTGCCAGGTCTACTAGATTAAGGAAGCTAGACTAGCAGTGGTTTTCACTGAGCTGATATTTAAGCTGATTTCACTGAGCTGATATTTGAGGCATATTGCATGAATGAATTATAACGTTGACTCACCTGTACATTCTTGAGACAAAATCTACTTTGCAATTATGCATTGCTAAGAGTGTACATTGCTACATTCAACTCAGCATTATTCCATTTAGAATTTCAGAATATATGTTCATAATAATAGCTAATGTTTCTTAGATCAAGGCCCTATTAAAGTGCTTTCCATTAAGTATTTCACTTCATCCCCAGAGACTTATTGTGAAGGTTATTTCCCCTTTTAAAAATGAAGAAATCAAGGCACAGAAAAGTCAAGGCACTCTTAAGGCCACAGAGAAGATCAGTACACACTCTAGAATCTGGTCCAGATTCCTGGCCTCAAAGCCACAGGGTAACCACTACTTTATACTGCCTCCTAATGTTAAAGACCCAGAAGGCAGATTGGTCTATGATAAGCTTTTGTTGCATATCTGTGTTCCAGCTAAACACCAAAATTATGCTTTTCTCATTAAGTTACCAGTACCTCCTTTTTAAATTAAAAAAAAACTGTCAGCCTTCTATAGAAACATTTCAACTGCAATGAAGTCACTGATTTTTTTCATTTCATCTGCAATGAATTCACTGATTTTTTTAGCTATCTTTTTTAGACTTTGATTGTTTCATATGTTTTCAAATCTCAATGTGTAGATTCTTTTTTTTTTTGTCTTTTTGAGACAGGGTTTCACTATGCAGTTCAGGCTGGCTTTGAACATACTTTGTAGTCCAGGTTGGCCTTGAACTTGCAGCAATCCTCCTGCTTCAGCCTCCCTAGTGCTGGGATTACAGGCAAACACCATCATACCTGGCCTTCCTTTTTTATTTAAGTTTTACAGAAAAATTACTTGTATTGTAAAAGAGCTATTCCCTGTGTGTCATTTGGAAGTACAGTCACAATACAATGTGTCCCTATCACCTCCGAATATGTTAGTATTCAGAGTGTACATTACTTATAGACAAAAGTATTCTCCTAGAGAGTCAAAATAGACACTTCAGTGTCAGGGAGCTGACACTGATACCTCAAGTCCTCTGGCTCCATTAAGTTTTCCAGTTGTTCCCATAATATCTTAGGTAGCAAAAGGATCCCTTCAGAATCACATGACACATTTTATTGTGATATTTCTTTGGCCCCCTTCAATCTGGAAAAGTTCGAGTTTTTCTGTAGCTTTCATAACCTTGACATTTTCAAACAACAACCAGTTATTTTGTAGCAAATCTCTTTATGTTGTTTGTCTAACATACCCTCATGACTGGACTGAAGTCACAGGTCCTTGGCAGGAATATCACAGGAGTGATTCTGCATCTTTCCTACCCCATCCCATCAGGTGGCCCCCGTTTCTATTGCCCTCATTTCTGGTGATGTTACTTCCCTTACTTGATTAAGGTGATATACTCATTCCCTGTTATTTCTGTAATATTACTACAAATGTAGTGGCTTGAAACAACTTGAATTTTTAAAAAAAGCAGTCCAAGGTCACAAATCTAAAATCAGTCTTTCACAATGTGCAATGTATGTACCATTGTTGCCCCCGACTGATGTGTTTTGAAATTTTATTTTTCTCTTTCTTTTTTTTCTCTTTGAAATAAAATGGGTTTGAAAAAGAAAAAGAAAAAAAATAAATACAATCAGCCTTATGAAGCTGAAAGTCAGAACTTTTAGCAGGGCTGGCTTCTGTTGGGAGCACTTCAGGGTGAGAATTCCTTGCTCTTCTATCTCTCACTTCATTGCTTTTCTCACTGCTGAGCCACTGTGCCTGACACCCACAGTTGAAAGGAGAAGTACATTTTGGCTCACATTGTAGCCTGAGGTCAGCTGATTCCAACAAAGAAACAGCAGGGCAGAGGGGCCTGGTGGAGGAGAGCTGCTTATGTCATGGGAGACAGGAAGCAGAGAAAAATAGGAGGAGCCGAGGGAGGGGGGACAGACTCTTCTGCTGGATCCTGGCTCTAACAATAAAGTCGATTGTAGCACCCTCATAATTGAGTAAAAAAAGCCTCACCTACAGTGCAAAAGGCTTTGAGGGACATCCAAGTATAAATCACAGCAAGTCCCAGAGGCTGCCTTGGTATCCGGCTCAGAGTCACAGCACACTGAAGCCTCCTTCCCTCTTTATATTTCACTGTCCCACTCTGACCACAACCCCCATACACCACCCTTCTTACAAAGACTCTTCCTCCCTATAATCCAGGAAATCTTCCTAACTACACAATCCCATCTGCAGAATCCCTTCTGCCAGAGAAGCTCCCATTCATGGATGCCGAGATTAGGATATGGACAGCTTTGGGGCCTTTATTCCACCTACATGATGGTGCCTGCCAGAGTCTCCATACGGTTAACTCCTCTCTCCCTACAGTGAATAAGTATAATGTACGGAGATTCCTTGAAATTCTATAAACATCCCACTCCTTGTCTAACTTCCAACTTCACTTCAGAATAGATTCCTATTTCATTTAATGAGTTATAATTCATCACCATCCCTATTTATTTCAATGCTCTAGCTGTCCCAAGTTAGTTAGCAGAGGCCCTTTAGGGCACTATGTGTCCTGTGACTTGTCCCCACAATGTCTGAAGAAACCCCTTACAGGACTATCTGTAAGAACATCTCACTGGCTCTAGGGTAGCTTATGCTGAAGGTGTTACAATCCTCCCCCCCCCCCCCCCCCCCCCCCCCCCCCCCCCCCCCCCCCCCCCCCCCCCCCCCCCCCCCCCCCCCCCCGCCTTGCACTTGCCAGCTTTCACAGCAGCCTCAGACTGCTGTGTGTCTGGGAAGACCCACCAGTAGCAGGTTCCCCTCACCCAGCACCTTTTCAGGGTTTTACGGTACACCCAAGCAGAGTCTTTCAGTCTCAACATCCCACAGAATTAGCCACCACCTTTAATTTCCAGCTTTGGGCTCCAGTTCTTGTTTTCATTTCTGACTCATGAGATGTGATCTTATTTGGGGCCTGGTTATGGCTTTTTAAATGACTTTATAACTTTCACCTATTATTGCTGAAGTTTAGAGAAGAGTGGAGACACAAACCTAAAATCTCAAAAGCATCCTCGAAGGGAAAGCCAGCACTATTTCGACAGTTAGGATTTTTATTTTATTTTATTTATTTTTAGAGGCAAGTACCGGGGATCGAACTCACGATCTCGCGTGAGGCAGGCGTCAGGCAGGCGCTTGTGCCGCTGAGCTGAATCCCTGGCCCTTTTATTTTATTTTTTAAGATCATATGCCAACATGTTAGGTTATAGAGCAAAGACGCTGGGGGAAACAACATGAAAGCAAGACTTCCCATCCTGGAGAGTGGTGTAACGCCCTAGACCCTGCCCTTCCCACTTGTCCCTGGGTTGTCAGTGGCCTCTGAAGGCCAGGCACTGGAGGAGGCCAAGTGGGGTGTGAAAAGCCCTGGGGCTTTAGGCAGTCGCCAGAGACCCTTAGGACCCAGACTTGGCCAGTCCGGGCGAGTGCAGAGATATGGCGCGGACATTTGCTACATTTGTTCCCAAGCCCAAGGCAACGCGACTGGTTACAGAGCTCAGCCAAAGCCACCCAGAAAGTTGGCCCTCTATCCTCTCCTTGTACTTCCGCACCATCCCTTCCTGGTCGCCAGAGGGCCAGGGGACCCTGAGGGTGTCACCCTCCCGACACCAAACTTTTGCTAGGCGCCTAAGCGTCTCGAAGTAGCCAGGGTGCCACTGGACAGGGCTCTTGGGCAGGTGATCCAGAACCATAAGACGCCCGGGGCACCCTACTCCTCTCTCAGCCCCGCCCCTCTTGGTCGGCCCCGCCATCCTGGTGTGGCCCCTCCCAAGTGGGCGGGGCTCGTTGCTACAGCCCAGTGGGCACGGGGGGCTCTCTGCGCGGTCCTAGCGCCCACACCTTGTGCGTCCTACTTCGCCGTCCAGGTCCAGGACTAGTGCTCCTCGCCTACCCTCGGCTTGCCCCGCGCCAGCGACTCTCCCCCGCGTCATGCAGCACGCGTCCCCGCTGTTCCTCCTCTCCTTGCTCGCCCTGTGCGGGCGCGGTGAGTCCTTCCGGGGAGGAGGGGGTCGGGGCGGCTGACCAGGTGACGGTGGACAGGATCTCAGCCGAATGGGATTGAGGATGGGGGAACGAGCCCGCGGTCTGCGATGTTTGAGGGGACGGGACAGGGGCGCTGCCAGGTTAGGGCGACAGGCTAGGGATCTGCAGGTTGGGAGAACGGCCCCGGGTGTCTGCAAGGTTTGGGGGATGGGCCTGAGGCGCTGTGAGGTAGGGGAGATGGACCCGGAGATCTGTGAAATTTGGAGGGACATGTCGTGGGGATCGGGAGGTACTGCAAGGTTGATGGACACCCTCAGGACGTCTTTGGGACTCATGAGGTGACTTCCTTGGAGAGTGAGCACACCCAGCCCATCCCTGTCCTGGGCAGAGCTGCTCCATGTCAGGTGCCACTAAGCACCCTAGTCAGCCCTGGCAAGACTATGCAAGGGAAGGGGCTGCCTCACTCCGCCAACGCTGGAGGCTCCTGCATTTTAGGGTTGGATCTCCCAAAAAACATGTTTTATGTCCTGGACATGGCTGTCCAGGATTGGACCTGGCTAGTGAGGCCCTGGCTAATGAGGTGGCACCAGGAAACAGGTCCAGTGGGCCCTTCCGGGGCAGTCAGCCTTCACACTGGTGAGGACTTGCTGGAGTTGCCATGGTCCCACCAGCTCCTGTTCACTGGCCCCACTTGTGGCCTGGGCCCATCAGCTTAGGGACCCAGCTGCTTCTGGCACAGGAGATGCTGGGTTTGGGGGGCCTTGCAAAATTCCTGTAGGAAAGTAGCCCCGAGCAGACGTGGCTCTGCCACCACTTGCTGGAGGCCCTGTGTCCTGCCTTTCCTTTCCCTGGGCCTCACTTTCCCTTCTGTTCCCTGGAAATATATACTCTGCCTGTTATCTGCAACCCTTGTGGGGACCAGTGGCAGTGTGTTAGGTGTGGCTGGTGGGGCTGCAGCCCACATCAGCCATGCAGGTTCCCAGGCCCCACTCTAGGCTCCAGGGATCTGAGTCTGTGGAAATGAAGTCTGGTGTCTGCTTTCACACCTCCAGATAGTTCATCCCGAGGACGGAGAAGCACTGATGTGACATAGGGAGCTCCTTGTAAAAGAAGATCTCCACTTTTTTAATACCCACTGCTGCCTTTTCATAAACGTCAATTCCCTGTGCCCTGCAGCCAGGTGTCCACTGGCCGGTGGGATTCTGCTGATGGTTACTTTCTGCAGTCCTGTTCCACAGCCATAGGCATGTCATTGCATGTTCGGGTCGGACATGCTTTTTCAGATCAGGAGCACATGGTTTAGGATTCCCTGGTGGCTGCCTCTCAGGTTGTTAACTCTTTCTCCATGGAGCCTTGCTCCATGGAAAGGCTCCAAACTGAGGACCAGGCCCCTCTCCTCATCCTACTCACTGGTCATGGCTGACCCCTGGTGGCAGCTTCTCTGCCTAAACTCCCAAGCCTGAGCTCAGAGATCCAGGATGAGATGAGATTCTCAACAAGAGTTTCTACCATTCTGGGCCATCCCACAGTGTCAGTGGAGGTGAAAAAGACCTGTCCTTGGTCTTTGGAGCTTGGCAAGCCTCACAGGAGATAGGCGCCAATTGGGAAGCTGGGACATGTGCCATTCTGGGGCCCCTCTTCCACTGCTGGCAGCAGCCCTAGCAGCAACCCTGCTGGCCATTCCCACCTCTGGGCACCCACCCCTCACTCCCAAGGGACAGAGAGGGCCTCTGCCTGAAAGAGGTTCCTGGACCTGGCCAGCTGACTTACTGGGAGTCCTAAAATAGCTCCTTCTCTCTTAAGTCTCAGTTTCCCCAGCTGAGTTATAAAAGGTTGGGGAGATGACCTCCAACTCTGGGGAGCCCCCTGGATGGTGAGGGTCCCTTGGGACAGCTTGACGTTTAAGAGGAGGGGAACAAAGGGGAACAAGAGAAACATATCAGGGAGTCTGGAGCTAGTCATAAACCCCCACAGCCTGCAGGGCACCTGGATTGTGGAGAACCCAGTAGACACAGCCTCCCCTTGGGATTCAGCCTCCCCCTGACTCCAGAGCCACCCTGGACAAAGTGGGTACATGTGGGCAGGTCACAGCCTTCTCTAGGGGACCAGGGATCATTCCAAATAGAGATGCCTATGCAAGGCTGTGGGGAGACCAGATGCAGCCCAGGTGTCTAAGCAGCCATGCAGGAAGTGATCCCAGTTATTTGTGCTCAGAATCTGGGCCAGGCAACTGCAGGAACCCTATGGAGAGCCTGGGCAGGCGAGGGAGGACACTGGGCAGCAGGTGCATGGAGAGCATCTTCACCAGGCTCTAAATATTGCATCTGCTCCAGATGGGCAGCGAGTTGGAAAGTGCAGGGTGGCGGCTGCTCCCATGGCTGTGTGTCCAGCCCAGCACCCACTCAGGAGCCACCATAGTCCTGTTCCTTGGGTTGCCCTGAGTCCTGGGTTTCCCCTAGAGAGGAGGGTCTGGTAAAATGAGCAAACAGCTCTGGGGGAGGATGGAACCTAATGCTGGGGCTGTCCTTGATCCAGCCAGCCCCTGACCAGCATCCCTACCCCCTTCAGCCTCTCTCCTGCCCCTGCACTGTTTTCTTTGCCTACTCTCATTTTTCCTGTCCTGCTCTTGTGTCCTTGACCTCCTCCGAGGTCCCTTTTCCCAAGACCCAGCCCACACTACGTCGACACAGCGCACATAAGCTCAAGGTCTTGAACCTCACCTTTACCCCCTGACACCTGAGAAAAGTGAGAGGTGGGCAGGAGATTGGGACTGTTGGGAGTAGTGCTGGGGCTGGGGCTTAGGCTCCTTGCAGGTCTTGCTTGACTTTGACTCTAGGCCTCTAAGTTCCAGACCTGCAGTAGCCAGGGGATCACCCCATGTGGGGTCTTGAAGGGACCTTGTACACTCTCTGAGAGAAGGAACGGTTCCTGGCACATGGCATGGTGCTTGCACAAGCAAGACACTCAGATATCTGACGTCAGTAGGCTGGGATGGTGCAGGCAAGAGAAACAGCATGCCTGGAGGCCAGAAAATGAGACAGCAAAGGCTACCTGGGGAGGTGGAGAGGGGAGAGGAAATCAGATTGATAGAGATAAGTCAGTGCTAGGGACAGAAGGCCTTGAATGGCAAACTAAACGTTTGGGTGTTAATTCTGCCTTCACCTCTGCATGGTTGCAGATAGGAACGCATCCTGATCCAGTTCATGGAAGGAGGACCACCCTGGCACTGTGGGATGCGTGGATGACAGGGTTGGGGGTGGGGAAGTGGGGAGGCCAGTGAGGAGGTGCAGGGAGGTGAGCTAGGTCCTGGCTGTGGGAGTGGTGATGAGAGAACAGACTGAGGGACTTGGACATGGGGGTGGAATGGACAACGAAGCGATGAACAGGTCTGTGACTGGATGTCTGGGCCTTGGGGAGCAGCAGCAGGTGGAGAAGGATAAGACAGGAGGGGCACTGAGCTCTAATGTAGTTGTCCCCAGTCTTAGGCCCCAAGGAGAGGCTGGCCTGTTGCATCCCGGCTGCCTCAGCCACCCCAAATGTGCCCATGGCCCTGATTCTCACGGCTGTCTCCTTCCCCACCATAGCTGACGAGGGGCCTCAGTCTACCTGTGTGATTTGTAGGGGACAGTCGCCTGGCCAATGCTGAGGAGAAGTTGATGGATGACCTGCTGAACAAAACCCGCTACAACAACCTCATCCGCCCAGCCACCAGCTCTTCCCAGCTTGTCTCCATCAAGCTGCAGCTGGCTCTGGCCCAGCTCATCAGCGTGGTAGGTGTGGAGGTTGTGGAGGGGCTGGGCCAGGACTCTGGAGAAGGCCAAGGGGTCATTGCCTGCACTCCAGCTCCTCACACCTGCGTGCAGGGTGGGGATCAGGTGACCAGAGCTTTACTTCTGGCTTTGCCCAGATTTCCCAGCTTGCTCATACTTTGTATTTTTAAAAAAATTGTGTATGTGTATATATACACATATCACACATGATATTCATATGTATAGGGGTGTGGTGTAACAATCAGCACATACATGCAATGTATCATGCACATACTTGGTACACGTGTCATGGCCACAGGAAGGTAGCTGGCCCATGTAGAATGTAAGATAAGGCATTACTCTGTGTTGGGAACATTCAAAGTGCTATCGGCTATTTTGAAATATTCAGCTAATTGTTATCAACCACACTTATCCCACCAAGACATTATTCCCCTGCCAACTGCACCCCTGCACCCATTACTCACCCTTGCTCCAGGCAGGCTCCCTTGCCTGGTTCTGGTCATGGACTTCTGTCCCTGCAGCCGTGATATCTGATCTTTCTCCATAACCATAAATTAATGGATTTGCTTCAACTTTAAGGGCCCTGACTTTGCCTCTGAGTTATGAGTCTTTCATCCAGAAATACTCCCTGCATCTGTGCCTGTATGGTTCTCTTTGCCTGGGGATGACCTGACCTCTTGTGCACCCTCACTCCATGGTTTACAGCTGCCTGCAAATCTGTGATCTCAACATCAATTAAAAGTTTTGGCAACAAAATAAGAATAAGAAATGCTTCAGCATCAGCATATCATCCAGCTAACACAATAGGAACACGTCTTTTATAACAAGAGAGCAGGCCACACTTTTAAGGGTGGCAAGACTCTAGGCAGAGGTTGCAGGTCCTGCCATGTGCATGCCCCTGAAGCAGCTCTGAGTGGGTCGTGTGGTGCAGGCACAGCTTCCTGGGGGCAGCACCATTAGCCCTGCACAAACCCGGCTCTCAAAGTTACAAAGAGCTGGCTCCCTCCCTGGGCGAGGGGGGCCTAGCCTAGAGCCGTGGAGTGTGGGCTGGACAGCCCTGTTTTGTCTCTCTGCCTCCTTCCTGTGTGAGGACTGGTGGCCACAGAGCTCCAGGCTGGTCCATGCCAGGCAATGTCTGAGTGTGACTGCCCAGCACGGGCATTTAGGGACGAGTGATGGGTGCTGCAGCCCAGCTCCTGCCCAGGGGAGAGAGAACAGGCAGGCAGCCTGGCCACAGCTGCTCTGTGGACCCTGTAGAGAGGCTGCCAGAGGAGAGGAGACATGGCCTTGGCCCTGCCCCTGTTGGTACCGCTAAGAGGGGTCGTATTCCCTAAAGCCTGTCTGTAAAGCAAGTGTTTGTCTCAAGGGTGGGTCTTCTTTCCATTTTCCAGGTTTTATTTGTTTTTTAAAGAGAGCGTTAGAGGTACAGCACCCTAGTGATGGAAGTTTCTAAAGAACAGGCAAAGAGTTGGCACTGGCTGAGACATGCAGGCCTTCTGAAGTGAGTCTTGGCATGGGGAGCAGGGTCCCCTGGGCCCTTGGGCAGTCAGAGGAGTAGGGGTCTGAGGGGCAGTGTCCAGTCACAGGCACTGTGTCTTTTGGGGACTGAAGGCTCCATGCGTGAAAGGAGCCGGGTTACAATGGTATTGCATCTTTTAAACTGCTCAGAGGGTGCAACCACAACCTACCTAAAGGTTCAAATCACAAAATTGAGTGATGGTTTTAATCTGGTACAAGAAAAAAACCCCTGCAAATCTAGAATTAGACAAAGATTGTGAAAGTTTCTTTCAAAAATGAAGGTGAAGTAAAGATGTTTTCAAATAAACAAACAAAAAAATAGGTATCATCAGAAGATCCAATACTAAAGGTTGTTCCTTTGCCATTACGAAAATGATCCCAGATTACAAAGAGTTTAATGGACAGGTGGATTATGCCGATATCAACGTTGTAAAATAGTAAAAATGTCTTTCAAGGTTTTAATTGCATTGCATGTAGGATTCAACTCATGAAAATCATAGCCTCAAAAGTCGAGGGGTGTAGATGGAGTTGGACCATTCTGTAGTCCTTGCTTGCTCTAGAAGTGTGAAAGTACTGATTTATATTGGGTTTTAAAAAGCCCAATGTGTGTACCACAGTCTCTAGAGCAACTACCAAAGGAAGAGGCATGTGGAAATGGGGAGAAATGGAATAACAAACAACAAAACAAGTAGAGAAAATAGAATACAGTACACAGAAAACAAAAAGATGGTAGGTTTAAACACAAATACAGATTCTTCTTGGCCTGAGTTGGGATTGTGTCCACATAGACATATTGCATGTCAGAAATGCTGTAAGTCAAAGATGTGTTTGCCACTTGGATAAATCCATTGCGAAGTGAGAAAAGTCACAAGTTGAACCATTCTAGATCAGGGAATGCCAGTAGGTCAGTAGCTGTATTAAATGTAAATGGCCTAAATAATCAAAATGAGATCACTGGCATACATCCCTACACACACACACACACACACACACACACACACACACACAGTTGACCCTGCTCCAGTAGCCTGGGATGTGGATGTTATGGTTGGATCCCCAGAAGCTACCCTGAGCCACACAAATGAGGGCCTTGCTCTAAACATGAGAGAGGTGGAAGCTGGAAGGAACCTGGGCACTTGTGGGTTCCTCAGAGTAGAACTGCCATTGTCTGTCCCAAATATTACATGAGAGGGATACAGACTTCTCCTTGAGCTCTGTTCTTGGCAGCTAGCATTTGTCCTCCTGTAGCCCTTATCTAGCTGAGGGCTCAGGACAGGTTCCTGAAAGAAGTATCCACCAGGCTGAGTTGGGACATGCACGTTGTGATCTTGATGAGAGGAGGCAGGAGAAAGGGTGCAGGATGCATGCATAGGGAGGTGAGGCAAGGCTAGAGTAGGGGGACAGCATGTTACAGTTGGCTTGGATCTGTAGAGGAATCACAATGAGATGCTGTACGTGAAGGTGACCCAGACAGAATGAGATGAAGAGGGTAATGGCGAGTATTGGGAAAGTCCTCCTGGTTGCAGAGGAATAAAGAGATGTGTGCCCATGCATGTGTATATGTGTGCCTATATACATGTGTGTGGTGTGCCCATGTGTGTGAGTGTGCATGCACATGTGTACTGTGTATGCCTGTGTGTAGTTTGTGCACATTGCATGTGTACATGTGTGTATGTGCATGCATTGTGTCATATGCACATGTGTGGGGTGTGTATGTGTGTGCAGAGATGTGTGTAGAGTGGAAATAGGCCAGTGCAGAGGTCTGGTGTGGTCCAGGTGACAGGCAGATGTGTGTGGCCTGGATCCTGAGCCTCAGGCCCATGTTCATCCTGAACATGGCCATGAAATATCTAACACATTCTAGATGCTCTTCATGATGTCATCCTTGCTTGAGGTGGGAGGTGGTGTTAATACATAAAAAGATAGATGTTGCCTAGTGGCAGCAATCACTATAAAAACAGACAGGGTGTGATAAGAGGGAGGAGGGGGGCTATTTAATGTAGGAAGAGGAGGAAGTTTCTCCAATAAGAGAATGATTTTGACACCTGAAGACAGTGAGGAAGTTGTGTGCATGGGTTTCCAGGAATGGTGCAGAGGCCAGTGTAGCCACAGTGGGAGAGCACATGGGAACAGGGTGAGGTGCAAGCTCATGGAGCTCCTAGAATAGGAGGGCAGCTGAGCAGGGACCCTGGGCTGGACTTCACGTAGGATGTGCTGGGGAAGCAGGGGCTTTTGAGCAGAGCCCCATGGTCCGCGTTGAGATTCTCCAGGGATCACCCTAGTGGCTGTGTAAAGAAATAACTGAAGTCAGGCCAGGGCAGACCCAGGACCAGTTAGGATGTGGCAGCAGTGGTCCAGGTGACAGATGTGGATGGCAGTGAAGATGGAGAGAAGCCAAAAGATTTGAAGCACCAGTGGGATCAGTCAATGGCACTCACTGGAGCAGAGGCCACTACTAGGCTTCCAGTTCGCTGCACAGGATGACAGTGCCATGTGTGATGCCAACTGGGCTGGGCTTGGGGAAGACTGGGAGTGTTACCTCTGCATCCTGGCTGTGAAATGCCTTTGAGCCACGTAAGAGATCTTGGGGTGACACCCAGTCACACTAGCTGGGAGCCTTTTTAGGGACAAAGTTTGGTTCATCCGTATCACTCCTCATCATCCCCTCTCCTTCCCCAGAATGAGCGAGAGCAGATCATGACCACCAATGTCTGGCTGAAGCAGGTAAGTGCCCTTCAGGGTCCCTGGCCCAGGCGGTGTCTCCTCCAGACCACTCTGGGGTGGTGACAGACCTAAGAGTGACAACGGCCTTGCTGTGTGCTCAGTGCTGGACTGACTACCGCCTGGCCTGGAACAGCTCCCGCTACGAGGGTGTGAACATCTTGAGGCTCCCGGCCAAGCGCATCTGGTTGCCGGACATCGTGCTCTACAACAAGTGAGTCACTGCGGCGGGGGCAGGGGCCTGGTGGAAGCCACGGCTGCAGGTCTCACCTTTACAGGACACTGAGGTCTCTTCCAGCCCTGCACCTTTTTGGTGCTTCTGGCTTCCAGCCATCAGACTAGAGGAGGAGCAGAGCTCAGAGCCAGAGCTCAGCTGAGACTGGAAGTTGGAGGCCCAGCAAGGAGAGGACCCTAATCCAGCTCTGCCTTTCTTCTGTTGTCTTTCTGAGCCTTAGTCAGTGTTGAGTAGCACTACCTTGCTATGTGCAAAGAGGTAGTCTAGGTGTGGTTGCATGCACCTGCAGCTCCAGCTACTCAGGAGGCTGAGGCAGAAGATTTTCTTGAGATCAGTGTGGGCAACATAGCCAGGTTCCATCTCAAAAAATACATAGGTAGGTGGAGAGAGCTAGAGAGACTCTCCTTAGTTTGTAATTACACCAACAATAGCATGAAATGATTAAAGGTATGTATATGAGTGCCTGTGGTCCTAGCTACTAGGGAGCCTGAGGCAGGAGGGTTGCTTGAGCCCAGAGGTTCAGCCTGGGAAATTCAGCAAGATTGTCTCAGACAAACATAAGTATGTAACTGAAGGACAGACAGACTTGGGTTTAAATCTCAACTGCACTACTTTATTAGTTTTCTGATCTTGAAAGAAGTAATTTAACTTCTGAGCTTGGTTTTTCTATCTGTAAAATGGGGACAATAACAAGATGTACACCATTGGACTATGGGGAGGCTTAAATGATCTGTTCCCTGTGAAGTCTCAGATTGTCTCGTGGTAAGGCCACCTCCACCACCAGACACCAAGCAAAGGGGGCCTGCTTCATAGGGTTGGGTAGGTGTCAATGGGTGGTTAGAGGAAATAACCCCTGGGGATGCTGTGGGGAGCCTCACTGGTGGGTTTCACGACGCTCTCCCCTACGCCCCATCCCTACCAGCGCCGATGGGACCTATGAAGTGTCTGTCTATACCAACGTGGTGCTCCGCTCCAATGGCAGCATCGAGTGGCTGCCCCCTGCCATCTACAAAAGTGCCTGCAAGATCGAGGTCAGGCACTTCCCCTTCGACCAGCAGAACTGCACCCTCAAGTTCCGCTCCTGGACCTATGACCACACAGAGATCGACATGGTCCTGATGTCGCCCACGGCCATCATGGACGACTTCACACCCAGTGGCGAGTGGGACATTGTGGCCCTCCCGGGGCGGCGGGTGGTGGACCCCCTGGACCCCAGCTATGTGGACATCACCTATGACTTCGTCATCCGGCGCAAGCCGCTCTTTTACACCATCAACCTCATCGTGCCCTGCGTGCTCATCACCTCTCTGGCCATCCTGGTCTTCTACCTGCCGTCCGACTGTGGCGAGAAGATGACGCTGTGCATCTCCGTGCTGCTGGCCCTCACCTTCTTCCTGCTGCTCATCTCCAAGATTGTGCCGCCCACCTCACTCGATGTGCCCCTCATCGGCAAGTACCTCATGTTCACTATGGTGCTGGTCACCTTCTCTATTGTCACCACCGTGTGCGTGCTCAACGTGCACCACCGCTCGCCCAGCACGCACACCATGGCACCCTGGGTCAAGCACTGCTTCCTGTACAAGCTGCCCACCTTCCTCTTCATGAGGCGCCTGGGCCTGGACAGCAGCCTGGGCCTGGACAGCAGCCTGGCCGAGGCTCCCCAACCCGGCCAGCCACACCAGACTAAGACAGAGGCCGTTGCTGGCCCCACCAACCTCTACAGCAACTCCATGTACTTTGTGAACCGTAGCTCGGCTGCACCCAGGTCCCTGGCTGGCTCGCACACCACAGGTGTTGCCAAGGATTTCCAGTCGAGGTCCTCTGGGAGGTTCGGGCAGGATGTGCGTGAGGCATTGGAGGGGGTCAGCTTCATTGCCCAGCACATGGAGAGTGACGATCGGGACCAGAGTGTAAGTGGCAAGCCCAGCCTCACCTGCCTGCTTGGGGAAGGGGCTCAGCCTGTACGTCTCCCTTTTCCTGCCATTAGTTCATAGGTGCTGAGTCTTACACTCAGGCAGCAAAGGACCCACAGCTGTAACGCATTTTCCTGTGGCTTCAGGGAAGGGGAAGGAGGAGGAAGTAGTGTGCTCTGGGTTCCCCCAAAGCAGACTTGAGAGGGGTTTGGGGGCAGGTAGTTTGAGAGGTGCACAGTGTGACCTGGGGACAGGAAGTAAGCACTGTACTATATCTACGGGACACCACTGTAGGCCCCACACTTGCAGGGGAGATCCCCAGAGCCCATAGAGACCAGTGTCAAGACCCAAGGAGGGACTCAGGGTACTTACCACCAGCGCCTGTTCCCATATGCTGACTGTAGCTAGGGTCATTAGTTAGCATGCCCACACACCCCAGCTTCACATCTGCCCAGAGCAGGCTGCCTGGGTGCTGAAGAAAGCCCGAGGGCAGAGAGGAGGGGAGGAAAGTGGTCCCTGAGCAGACCATCATGAGCTGAAAGACAGCTCTGCAGCCTCTCTGGATGTAGGTGGTGGGTGCCACGCAGGCATTTTTAGCTTTTAGGGGTGCAGTACCATCACGTGAAGTATTATTGCTAGCAGCTAAGAAACAGTGAAGTGGCTGACAAAAGATACCCTAAAATGAGCTTAAATTCATACTCACAGGACCAGGTCATGGCTAGGTAAGAGTAAAACCAGGGCAGCTTTATACCTGAACACAGGACACAATAGTCATGGTTGGAAATTTTCACCCTTGTTTTCATCCCAGCCGGAACAAGTGCTATCTATACTCATGTGCACTATCTCGCTTCCACATGGACCAGATCAGATCCTCCAGACACGTTTCGACGGCACAACAGGCTGTCTCCCCTCCCAGCTGCATGGAGAAAAGAGGACATTCCTGCATTCTTGCTTTTTCTGCAGTTCCATCACCAGCTATACTCTCGAGAGAAAGCTCTGGTTGTCCATTAGTTAGCACGGCTGGAAGCACAGGCCAGGAAAACTCTGTGTCACAATGAGCAGTGAGAGAACCGTGAACAGAAGGAATCTAGGGCATGAGGTTTTCATCCACATCCCCACTGCTGAGGGTGTAGACCTCAGGGGCTAGCAGTGTTAGCACTGCCTGAGGCTCCCTAGAAGCCTGAACTCTCAGGCCCACCCCAGACTCCTGATGGAACCCAGAGAAGCTGTCCTAGGTACACCCCAGATAACAGGAGCTCTGGGCACTACCAGGTTGAGAAGCAGCTTTATAGGATTTCACCTTCTGAAAAATTGATTTGGTTGTGCTCTTCTTTTTCTTCTTATACTGGGGATTGAGCCCAGGGCCTTTTCACTGAACTACATCCCCAGATCTTTTTAATTTCGTTCATTTTGAGACAGAGTCTCATGTTAAGTTGCCCAGGCTGGCCTCCAATTTGTGCTCCTCCTGCCTCAGCCTCCTAGACTGCTGGGATTACAGGCATGCACTATCACACCTGGCTTGATCATGCTATTCTTTAGTTAAAAATCAGACGGGACTTTAACATTATCTAATCCAGTGGCTCCCAAACATTAACGGGCATTCCGAGACCCTGCTGGCTAACTCAGAACCACAGAATCAGCTTCAAGGCAGCCCACTGGGCTGTACCAGAACCTCAGGGGAAGCATCTCGGATTTTAACTACATCCCTGGCGATCATGTGCAGAAACCAGGCTGAAAAGGACTGGCCCCACACTGTGATGGAGCAGGCACCCTTCATGAGCACTCTCTTCTAGAGGTCTCACCAGCGCCAAGCTTGACTCATTTTAGCCTCTGGGGAAGGAGCCTGGCAAAATGTGACCCTGAGAGCCAGCAGCAGCTGAATAGCCCCAAACTCGCACCAGGCGCTCTGCCAGGAGCAGACGTTGCCTCACTTCTAATCCCCCAGAAACCCCATTTTACAGTGTGTTTGGGAGATATTTCCTGACTTGCAGGAGTCACACAACTGGTACCCAGCAGAGCCAGGCTGTACATCGGATATTCCTATCATCATTAGTCTCTCTCAGGCTGGCCCTGCACTGAGCACACTGGCTGATGGATGTCCTTTATGTCCTTGCAGAAGTCTGTCCCCCCTGGGGATAGGACCCACCCATCAGGGCCAGGCACTGTTCCTCATCTCCAACACTTTCCCCTCCCTGGTAATTAACTAGTTACTGTAAATAGCACGAAAGTATAAAAAGAGGGGAAAACCACACACACAAGCCATTTGGAAATAGGGCTGTCAGGAAGAGACCCGGGCAAGCCAGGCATGGTTGAGGGAAGCACTCTGAAGTGCTGCTGCCTCTCAGGGACAGGTGCCTGGCATGCTCAGTGGGGTGTTGAGGGGTGGTTTGACAGGGGACTGTCCTGTGGGGTAGACACGCACCACGGAGGGGCCTTGACGAATTGGGTTACTGACGTCAGCCTGCACATGCTGCCTGCATTTCCAGCTCCAGAGCCGCTGGAGAGCTTTTAGGCCAGAGGCTGGTGAGCTCAGGCTCCTGCACTTGGCCTCCTGGGCACCGCCCCCAGGCCTCAGGGTGCAGGCACATGCAGTGACACCTCTGCAAGCCAGCGGGTTTCAGCCAAGGTCACACCCCATAGAAAGACCTGAGAGGAAAACACAGAGAGAGGAAGACAGACAGACAGACAGACAGAAACAAAGAGAGAGATGGGGGAGGAGGCAGAGAGAGCCAGATGATGAGACTGGAGGATGCTGAGTCTTAATTATAGGAAACAGCAGGCACTGCTGTGAACAGAATTGGACAAATCAAAGAGCACCATCGCCAGGTGGTTACGCAAGCACCCAGTGCCCAGCCTAGTAAATAGGGAGACCCCAAATCTTTCTCTGCATAGAGTGGCTGGTGCCAAAAATGGGAGGAAGGGGCCTTGCATTCCTCAGGCTTCATCCTGCTTTATTTATAGACAGATTGGTCTTGTGAAATCCCAAATTGGTGGTATAAGCAGTCCTCTTATCTTCTGGTTCTACATCCGTAGATTCAATTGTGTGTCCAAAATATTCAGAAAAAAAGCCTGTATTGAATGTATGCAGGTTCTTGGCTTGTTATTCCCTAAACAGTGCAACATAGCAACAATTTTGTCAGCATCTATGGTGCACCAGGTGTCCTAAGTATTTAGAGGGAATCAGAGTATACGTGAGGGTGCACGGGTTATGTGCACATGGTATCACCTTCTGTGTGAAGGACCTGAGCATCGCTGGATTTTGGGGACCCACGGGATCAGAAGGACTATGAGTTCATGAGCCCTTTCAGTCCTAGCTTTTCTGTGCAGCCCAAATTCCTGGTGGCATTTGGGTGGGGTCCTGAGTGGCGCAGTTGCCAGATCAAGCCAGCCTGGAATCCAGAATTTGCCTCACTGGTGCACAGTTCAAGCCCATATGTAGCTGTCAGGGTCCCCACCAGAATGCCAAGGGCCAAGTCAGGGAGGGCAGTAGCCCAGTGTAGCACCGTTAACCAGCCCCTCTGTATGCCTGCAGGTCATTGAGGACTGGAAGTACGTGGCCATGGTGGTGGACCGGCTGTTCCTGTGGGTGTTCGTGTTCGTGTGTGTCCTGGGCACTGTGGGGCTCTTCCTGCCTCCCCTCTTCCAGACCCACACGCCTTCCGAGGGGCCCTAGGCTGCCTGCCCAGCGTGTCCAGGACCCCTTTGGTGGTGGGGTGGGTTGATATGTGCCACTAGGTGGGCAGAGTGCTGCTTCCTCCTGGGTCACAGCTGATGAGCTAAATGGCTATGCCACCATTGGCAAGTGACCCCATCAAACCAGCCATGGCCTCAAGGGGCACAGGACAGAGGCCTGCACTGTCCTCTCCAAATGCCTTAGATTGAGCCCTGGTGGGATGGGGGCTTCAGACAGGTGAATGCCTCCCATGCCAGACCTGAGGTGATATGAACATACAGCAGCCCTACTATGTGCATACTGGCAGCACCTACTACATGCCAGGCCTTTCCCTTCATCCAGCCCCAGCCTTCCTCCACCCCGGTCACTGGGCTTTCTGCCTCCCTTTCAGCTCTTCCCTTTGCACCTCTCGTTCCTGTTCCCCAACCTCCCCATGCCTGTGCCGGCCGTGGTCTCTCTTCCATAGCTGCATTGGTCAGGGCTTGCTTCTGTGGTCCTCTGCTCCAACCTTACCTCCTCCTAGAGGCCTTCCCTGATCCCCCATCCTCAGGCAGCATCTCTCTCCCATGACAATGTCACAGCCTCAAGCCCCTCAGTACCAGCAGTCCTTATCTGGTGGTTAACTTGCCACCCACATCTCACCCCTAGAGTGTGCGCTGCAGAGATCAGGGGCCCACGACAGAGCCTGGAAGCCAGCAGGTGTGAAATAAATGTATGTTAAAAGAACAGATGGCTCCTACTCCTCCTTCAAGCTCCTGCACCCTCCTCTCTCCAGCCCACGCTGGAAGGAGTGGCTGCCTCCTCTGGGTCCTCAAAGCTCTGACCACTTCCTGCTCATCCATCAGCTCGGCTCAGGTCTGTCACCCCTGCCTCACAAATCAGTTTCTCCTACACATGCTCTTTCACACAGGCCTGGCATGACATAGGTGCTTAGAATGTTGTGAGCTAGAGAACAACATTTTTAAAAATTCTCTTTTTAAAAATTATCACAATAAAATTGACTTTTTAGTGTATAATTCTCTGAATTTAACATAGGTACAGACTTGTGTAATCACCAACACATCAGAACCCAGGGGAGATCCATCGCCCACAACTTCCCCTACTGCTCCTTCTCCAAGCCCCGGGGCAAGCACTTCTCTACTCTCCATCGCCGCAGTGCAGTTCTTCCAGATGGCCACTTAGGGGAACCTTACAGTGTGCAACCTTTGGAGCCTGGCTTCTTCCCTCATCCCAATGCTTTTTAGATTCACCAGGTTCATCCAGGTTGCCAAAAGAATCCAAAGTGTGGCATTTAGTGCACTGGGCAGTGTTGCCTTCCAATTTGGGGCAACTGTGAATAGGCTAAGAAAATTTTGCATACAGGATTGGTATGAGCAAAAACATCCATTTCTCTACATAAACACTCAGCATGTGATCACTGGCTTATATGGTCGGACGGTGGGTATCCTTATACAAAACTTTCCAGAGTGGCCATGTTGCCCTCTAGCCTGAGTGGTCCTGTCCCTCTGACACTTTGTGTGCACTCTGCATCAACAACGTCTGTTTTATCTCAGCCATCTTGAGTGTGACAGGGCATGGCATCCTGGTGTTCATTTGTTTTTGTTTCCCTGATGGTTAGGGACGCTGAACATTTTTTTTCTTCTGTTATCCTCTTTGGTGAAGTATCTTTACTGCCTTTGCTCATTTTAAAAACTGGGTTGTAGTTTTCTTATTGCTGAATTTTCTAAATAGCATTATTGACATATAAACTATATATCATAATTCAGCCATTTTATTGTGTATAGTCCAATGCATAGTCCAGGGTTAGGACACTTGAGCCACCTCCCAGGATAACTCCATACCCAGCTATGCCAGCTACCTTGTTTGGGGGGTTCTTTATATTTTCTGGATACAGGCCCTTTGGTGAATAATGTGATTTGCCAGATTTTCCAAATCAAAGAAATTTTGCCAGAAGAATAAGCACTGCAGCCCAAGACAAAGAGATGCTGGGTGACATGTATGTCATCATTGTCCTTTGGCCACCCAGCCCAGCCCCTCACACTGCCTACAGGGAAGTAGCAATAACGATTACCAACACCATGAGATAAGAGAGCTAAGTGTGTAACAAGCCACCCAGTCCCCTCCCCATTTCCTGCTGGAGACACTGAACCCAGACGTCCTCCAGCATCACTGGCCACATGTATCTGCCTTGGGCGTGTCACTGGTCATCCCCCCCCCCACACACAATAAGGACTTTGTGCTTATATTCCCACAGGATAGAGGGGATTTCTTTCCCTGTCATGGAAAACACCAGGTGAATGTTGGTGTCCTGGAGGCAGGTGTTTTGGTTTAAATGCTAAGTAGCCATTCAGGAGTGCAGAAAGTTTTGCCCATTTGTGGGAACCGTGACAGGAGGGGGGACTATTTCCTCCCACAGACATTAGGAAGCCTTCAGGTGCCCTGGGACTCCAGGGTTGCAGACAGCAGCTAGCAGAGGGCAGGCACCTAGCAGGGTCACCAGGCGTCAGGTCCCCTCTGATTGCTTCAAGCCTACTGTTAAGTTCTTTTTCTTTAGTTTACTTCTTAGTAAAGAGCATTTCAAACATTTTCTAAAGTGGAGAGAACGCTGGAACGGAGCCACCAGAGCCACCGTTCCGAGCTGGGGTGACCGCGTCACCACTGTGACTCTATCCCACCTGCCCCTTCCTGAACTATGCGATTTAAAAACAAGCAGAAACCTATGTCACCCCAAAGGACCACCACTAAAGCGCATTACCCAGGGTCCCAGCCCGCGGGAGCCTTGCGGGACTCGGGGACACAGGGAACTTTAAGGGGGGTCGTCTAGGGGCACGCAGGAGAAGCAGGAGCCCCAGGAGAGCCCGCCCACATCGCCCAGCGCTCCAGCCCCGCCCCCCGCTTCAGCCCCGCCGCGAGCCCCGCCCCGCCCGCGCGCGAGCCCCGCCTGCCGGAGGCCGGCCGAGCCTGGGCTCCAGCTGTGCTCACCCGGGTGGAGCGCGGCGGGCCAGGCGGGTCCGCTCTGTTCGCACAGTCCCGCGTCCGCGCCATGGGCGTCCGCCCGTCGTCGCCGCCGCCACAGCCCGCGTTGCTTCTGCTTCTGCTGTTGCTACTACTGCCGCAGCCTCTGCCAGGTACCACGAGGGCCGGGGACGCGGATTGGAACGCGGGGCTTGGGGTCCGGCGGGCGCACCCTCTTCCTTACAGTCACTCCCCTCCCCGGGTCCCGAAAGGGGAGCAGGCGTCATGGATCCCCTCGGACCGGGACGGGGCCTCCTCTTCTTCCAGCCCACTTCACAGCTGGGGACCAAGGGGACTTGTCCCGGCCCCTGGGGAGCGACGGTGACCCCCGTGTCCTCCACCCCGCCAGGTTTCCGGTGACCTGGGGTGTCTCAGTGGCCCGGAGTGGCTCTAGTGACCTGGGTGGCCCCAGAGTAGCCAGGGGACTCCAAGGGACGCAGGTCCGCGGGCTCTGTCCCCGCCCTCGGTGCAGAACCCCCCCCCCGGGAGCCTCTGCGCCCCCACTTGCTGGGAGCGGGGTGAGAGTCGCGACCCCGCGAGCCCTACAGCACCGTTCGCTCCCCGGGCCCCATGTCCCGTGGTCCCATCTGCTGAGAGGCGCAGCCCTAGCTAGGAACAAAGGGTCGCGGGCTCCTGAGGGAGGGCTCGGTCAGGTGACGTCGACAGCAGAGACGGGGCCCCGGCACTAGAGAGGCTGAAGGCTGAGCCCATGCAGACCCAGGGTGGACAAGGGTGCCCGGACCTGAGCTGCAGCCAGGCGGGGACCGGGGCGGTCTGGGTCCGGTCCGGTTCGCCAGTCGTTCCTTCAGTCCCGGGAGCAGCGATCACTACGCCCCCTGTGGTGATGCACTGCGAGGGTCACCGCCCCGGGCCTGTGGGCTGGCGCAGGTGCAGCCCTCGAGGCAGGCATGTGCACGAACTACTTGACGGCCACCAGAGCTGGAGCTCGGCCAAACTCAGCCTCGCCGAGCTCGCACAGCTCCAGGCGGCAGAATTGGTGTGTCGCTCCAGCGTCAGAGTCTAGGCTGTTATTCTGAGCGCTTGAGATCTGGCAGAACCCTGTTCCTCAGGGGTCTCAGTTTCCCTGTCTATAGCTTGGAGGAATGGAGAAGTCCCTGGAAGAGAGGCAGGGAGCAGTGTCCCAGGGCTGACGGGGCTGCTCACCTCTCCAGTGGCCCGCGCCTCGGAGGCTGAGCACCGCCTGTTTGAGCACTTGTTCGAGGACTACAATGAGATCATTCGGCCCGTGGCAAATGTGTCCAAACCGGTCATCGTCCAGTTCGAGGTGTCCATGTCCCAGCTGGTGAAAGTGGTGAGTGCGGGACTGACTACGAGCTCAGGGTCTCTCCTGGAGCAGCTTGGCAATGTGGGCGTCTATCTGCTTCCGTCTCTCCCCAGGACGAAGTGAACCAGATTATGGAGACCAACCTGTGGCTCAAGCAGGTGAGCGGCTGCTCAGCGACTGCTGCCCCCTGGTGGCCACTGTGTAATGTGCTGGTGGGAATCTACTTTGGTTAGGCGCTGGGTGTCCTTGAGGGGTCCTGGAGGGGTTGGGGGTGAGGAGGGGTGGTGTCACCCTCTGTTCTGCAGTCATCTGCCCTCCCACCTCGGTCACAGATGGGTGGTCTGTGGCTGGCAAGCCCTCTCCACAGTCACGCTAGGACATGGGACAACTCTGGGCCCGGAGCTGTGGCCCCAGCTTCTTCCCTTCCTATGCCAGAATCAGACTGGAGGGGTGGAGACTGGGACTCTGAATTTTCTTGTTTAAACTAAGATTTCCACGTGGCTACCTTGGAAGGCTTCTACCTCCAGAAACACAGTGACTCAGGCCTGAAGGTGACCCTTCCTCAGCTCCCACAGGCTTGTCCCCAGGAGACCATCAAAGACAAGCCCTGTCTCCCTACCCCCACAATGCTCAGTGACACCTGCTCCGTCTGCAGCCACCTCACCTCTGTCCCCTCCAGTGCTTTGCAGCCACTTCTTGGGGACAGATGGGCTCCTCCCCAGAACCTCTCAGTGCTGGAGGGCCCCTTGCGATCAGGGCCTGCTTGGGAACTTGGGCCCAGATCTGGTGCAGAGCTCTGAAAGGAGCACTTGACACTAGCAGTGGCCAGAGAAAGCCTTGTACCATTCCTGATTGCTGGGCTCCCGAGAGTAGGAGGGCCCTACAGGCTCAGCCTCCTACTCTCTGCTGCTGCAGCCTAAAGGTGCCCAGTGACCTGCAATAGGGTGGGATGTGGCTAGGCTGGACCTCATGCTGTCCCTGTCCCCAGATCTGGAATGACTACAAGCTGAAGTGGAACCCCTCGGACTATGGCGGTGTGGAGTTCATGCGTGTGCCCGCAGAGAAGATCTGGAAGCCTGACATTGTGCTGTACAACAAGTAAGGGGCCTGTGCCCACCCCTTCCTCAGTTCTCCCTGGAAGGCATGGCTTACACTCACTGTGCAGACATTTATTGTGCATCTACTGTAAACTGAGGTGTGGAGATGCCCCTGAGCCACAGAGCTCGTCATGTGCAGAATAGCCCCAGAGGGCATGACATATAGGGCACCACTAAAATGACATTGAAATGGGTCTCAAAGGCCACTTAGGGTCTGGAGCACAGAGCTGGAGTTGGGCCACCCAGGGTAGGAGGGAGTGTGAGAGACAACCAAGGTGACCTCACTGTGTGACAGCATCAAGGGTGAGGGCAGGGGCTCCAGTGCAGCACCTGTCACCCACTCTGTGCCAGCAGATGGGATGTGGTAAGTGGCTCCCCAGTCTCTTAGGAAGGAAGGCAGGTGGGGGAAGGGCAGAGCTGGGATCCTGAATCTTGGACCCTTGTTCCTAGCCAGTGGACAAGCAGTGTGGTACCTGTACTTGGGATTCCTTCACTGTCTTTTCTAAAGTTAATGCACATCACATTATTTTATATCATGTACATATGTGTATATAAAGTTGAGATTGGAAAGGAGCGCTTTAAAAATACAAGTACCTGCATTTAAAATATTTTCTTCTTTATTCTTTAATTCTTTATTTCTTCTTTATTCTTTTCCCACCCCCCACTCCCCTGTATTGGGGATTGAACCCAAGGCCTTTAAACATAGCTCTGCCCAGCCTTTTTTTCTTATTTTGAGACAAAGTCTTGTTAAATTGTTAAATTGTCCAGGCATGGCTTAAACATGCAATTCTTCTGCCTCAGCCTCCCAGAGTATTGTAAACCAAATGTTATAATTCCTTTTCCCATCCTCCTTGAAGTCTGGCAAGTTTATATTTGTAATCCCATTGAAACATTATTAGAATCCCAGTGAGTTTCCAGTCTACCATCTCCAGTGCAACCCAGAAAAAGAAGCTAAGACATACTCATAGTTACAGACAGCAAAGGGGTCCTAAGTCTGATCCAGGTGAGGATTCATGGGACAAAAGCCATGACCTAGTACCTCACCCAGAATCTATTAACTCATGAAGAAGGAGTGACTCGAGGATGAGTGACAGTGAGAATGGTGGGAATTATGTGAGTCTGTGAGATAGGCTTAGCTAGAGGCCAGAAAGCACCTCTAGAATATGCAGAGAGGAAGGTATGCAGAAAGACCAATCTGCATAACTCAATTGAGGTACCACTTAAATGTTTAGGAGGCCGTTCCTTCAATTTCTGATATGTAAACTTTTGTGCCCTGGGAAGTTATAGCCTATCATCTTGAGGCTTGAACCCAGTTGACATTCCTGGAGCTATGTGGCTCTGTCATCTCACTGTGCTCAACTCTTTAGAGGGAGATATGAGGCAAGGAAACAGGAAACTGTCAATGGGCTTCAAAGATTACACATCAGTACCTCAGCTAGCCCTACTGACATTGCTTAGAGCCAACTGAAGGGAGAAGGAAATAGCTTAGCCAGCTCTGTACATATCAGTACATGGTGACAAGGTCTGATTTAACTAATGCAGAGATCATTGTTCTGCATTCAAGAGAGCTGTCCAAATGGTCTTCTACGTCATAGTGCTGGGATTACAGGTGTGTAGCACCACATCTAGCTCTTCCTTGTCATATACATACATACATACATACATAAATACATACATTATACATACATGGAGTTGGTGGGCCTGCCTTGTGGGTCCCTGCCCAGCCCAGTCTCCACCTTGCAAGGGTGAGGACAGCCCCCTGGGAGAAGATGGCCTCACTCTAGGTAGGTGGCAGAACCACCCCTGGGTGATCTGGCCATCCTTCATGGCCTTCAGCTCTTTCATTAGGCAAACAAAGGTCACCTGTATTTACAGCTTGTGTTAGCTGGTTTTCCAGGATTTGGGAAGCATTTTCACCATGTTTTATCTCTAGGGTCATAATGTTTTAGCTATTAAAACCAGTTTGGGGCTAGAGATGGAGCTGAGTGAGACCCTGGTTTGGGTCCCCAGCACCAAAAAAAAAGAAAAGACAAAACCCCACTTTTCAGCAAAACACTTTATAGAGAATTAGTCTAATCTAATTTTAATGAATAATAGCATCCTGTGTTTAGGTTTTATGCCATGTCAGTATCACAGGTGTTTAGTATTAATGCTGTTGTTTGTTGGTTTTTCAGTTAGTATCCTAAGCTGTGATTTTTCCTAACTCTCACCGTCAGTTCCCCAGAAAATCCAAAATGGGGTCTTTAATCACTCTGAAGACAGTCTGCGTTTTATGTATCTTTTACCTGAGGAAGCACAGAATTCAGAAATGTTTCCTCTGTGCAGTTTGTATTTGTAACCAGGACATAAAATGCATTCAGCTGGGCTGTAGAATTTTCCCTTTCACTCTGATTGGCATAGAAATCTCATGGTCTGAAGGTTCTAAAGGAACTGGGTGGAGGGTAGAGAGTTTCTGCTAATCTACAATTCAATGCATGGGCAAAAGCTTTAAACTTGTGGTTTGGGTTTTGTAGCTGTTTTGTGGTTGGCAATCTTGGGGGAACAGCTGGAGGATTTTAGCAATAATGAGAGATGTGGCCAAACACTTCAGATCGGATAGGGAAAGGACCAGGTAGCACAAGGAATTTCTCTGGAACTGAAAGCTGAAAAGACACTGAGAAAACCACTGAGCCTAACGCTTCTGTGTAGAACATACACCTACCATTAGAGACCTCTTGTCTCATACATCCAGTTTTCTCCTGTGATATTCTGTTTTCTGAAGTTTATTCTCTAATAGGATTCTCAGAGTGTTCGTGGATATGCATTATACCCTAAATTCTAGCAAACTCAACTCAGTATGGCTTTTTTTAAATTTTATTTTTTAATGTTGTTGTTATTATTGTTTTTGGAGACAGGGAATGTCTCGTAGATCAGGCTGGCCTTGAATTCACTATGCAGCCCACCCTGCCCTCAAATTTCTGCCGATCCTCCTTACCCTCAAGTGCTAGGATTACAGGCAAAGGCCACCACGTCCAGCTTTATTGTGACCTTTTTAGGGACTGTTTTAGGCTGCTTGGTTTAGTATAAAATCCTCAGTTCCTATTTTCCTCCAATGAAAATCTTGTAAACTACCACCTTGTCTTTTAGCATGAAGTGTTACTATCAATAGCTGATGCCAACCTACATTTCTTTCTGTTGTTAAGCAGGGTGACTTTTGAGAGAGAACAGGGACACCATTAACAAGCATGCTAGGATCCTAAATTTTAGCCAGAACTTCCCTGGACAAATTAGGATGTGTAGTCATCTTATTGTTCTTTTACTTGGCTACTCAAAGCATTTTTTCTTTGTCTCTAAATTTATTTACTTATTGTTTTGCTTATCTATTTATACATTTTTGAGATGAACTCTCACTATGTTGCCCAGGCTGGAATTGAAGCTGTGAACTTAAGCAATCCTCCTGCCTCAGCCTCTGGAGAAATGGGACCACAGGTGTGTGCCATCACTTCTTTGTCTTTTTTATTTTTTAAATAAAACAACTTTATTGAACTAAAAACTTGTACACCATGCAATGTACAAAATTAAAATGTAAGGTTCAATATATTTTTAGCACCTTGACAGAGTTGTACATCTCCAACCACAATCAAATTTAGGTCATTTTTGTTATCTCAAATCAAAACACTCTACCCTCCACCCAGTTCCCTCAGAACCTCTGGGCCATGAGATTTCTTTTCTTTCTTTGTGGTACCGGGGATTGAACTCATGACCTCACACTTGCCAGGCAGGCACTTAGGCCACTGAGCTAAATCCCCAGCCCTGGACTGTGAGATTTCTATGCTACTCAGAGTGAAAGGGAAAATTGTACAGCCCAGCTGAGTGTATCTTGTATCCGGGTTACAAATACAAACTACACAGAGGAAATGTTTCTAAATTCTGTGCTTCTTCAGGGAAAAGGTACATAAAACACCCTCTATCATCTTCCAATCCTTCTGCACTAAATCTAGACAACCATTGAGCTACTCTCTATCTTAATTGATTTTCCTATTCTGAAAATATAATTTTTTTCAAAATGGAACATGGTCAAAACAGCAATAAAGACCTTAACATATCCAAAGAAATGTAAATCTTGCAAAGCGAGCTCTCACACCAGATTAGAGTGAAACCAGAACCCAACAACAAAAACATACTTAGACTATAATACCTTTTTTCCCCCTCTCTTACATCTTTCTTATTCAATTTTTCATTTAAGGGAAATCATACAATGTTCAAATTTGGTGTCTGATTTACTTAACATTGTTGTCTCGGGGTGCATCCATTTTCCTACAGATATGGCAAGTTTATTTTTCTTAACTGCAGAGTAGGAGTCATTGTGCATAGGTATCCCATTTTCCTTATCCATTTATCTGTAGATGGGCATAGAGGCTGATTGCAATATTTAGCTATTATGAATTGTGCTGCTATAAACATAAGTACACATATATCTCTGTGGTATGATGTTTTTAATTCTTTTGGGAAGATACTCAACAAGGGAATATCTGGGTCAAGTGGCATCTTCATATTTAGTTTTCTGAGGAATCTCCACACTGATTTCCATAGTGCTTGTGTCAGTTTACACTCCTACCAACAATGAGGGAAGTTTCCTTTTTCCCCACAGCTTTGTCAGTATTTGTTATTGGTTGACTTCTTGATCAACTCATCCTGTAGTTTGTCTCATTTAGTTGGTGGTTTCCTTGGATATGTGAAAGCTTTTTAATTTAATGTGATCCCATATGTTTATTCTTGGTATTGTTACTTGTGCAACCTGCACTTTATTCAGAAAGGCTTTGCCTATACTTGTGTCTTCAAGAATTTTGCCTATTTTGTCTTCCACCAAATTATGTATTTCTGTTAACATTAAATGTTGAGATCATTTTGTACATTGCGTGGTATGCAAGTTTTTAGTTCAATAAAGTTGTTTTATTTAAAAAATAAAAAAGACGGCTGGGGATTTAGCTCAGTGGCATAAGCACCTGCCTTGCAAGCACGTGGTCTTGAGTTCAATCCCTGGTACCGATTAAAAAAAAAAAATTAAAAAAAAATAAAAAAAGTAAAAAAGACAAAGAAGTGATGGCACACACCTATGGTCCCATTTCTCCAGAGGCTGAGGCAGGAGGATTGCTTAAGTTCACAGTTTCAATTCCAGCCTGGGCAACATAGTGAGAGTTCATCTAAAAAATGTATAAATAGATAAGCAAAACGATAAGTAAATAAATTTAGAGACAAAGAAAAAATGCATATGAGTGCATGGAGATAGGGCCAGGTTTAACCAAAATGGAGATGATTGCTCCTTATTCAAGAAGAATCGTCCAGGTGGACCTACACAGCCTAGTACTGCTTTTATTGTGTCCCATACATTAAAGTATGTCATACTGCCATTTCTGATTGCAGCAATTTTCTAATTTCTTCTTTAATTTTATCTGTGACCCATTGATTAAGGGGCTATTACTTATCTTCCATGTGTTTGCATATTTTCTGTGATGTCTTTTGTCACTGATTTCTAGTCTTACTGTGCTGTGGTCCGGTAATATATATGGGATAATCTCAGTTGTTTTGCATTTACTTAAGCATGCTGCATGGGTTAGTATGTAGTCTATTTTTGGAAAAAGTCCCATGTGATACTGAAAAGAATGTGTATTCTGTTGTTGAGGGGAATGCTTTATAAATATCTATTAAGTTTATTCAAAGGTTTGGTTCAGCTCTGATATTTCTTTGTTGATTTTTTTGCCTAGATGATCTTCCCCTTTGTAACAGTAGAGTATTGACAGCCCCCATTACAATTATATTGTGTTCATCTGATTTTTCATATCTATTAGTGTTTGTTTTATGAAACTGGGTGTGCTGATATTTGGTGAGTATATGTTTATAGAGATAGTCCTCATTTATGACATAGCTGTTTAATGACTGTTTAGGACTAACAATGCGGTATGCCATTTGGACTTGTGATTTCACACTATTGAGCCTTATGATCTGCATTTGGACTTCCAATGAGGGAATGTGAGTGGCAGTGCAGGCTTATTCTACAGTACAGTACTGTAATACTTGCTGACTGTACTGTATAGCATAGTACTATAATTTTATGTTCTGAAGTACAGTATCATATTGTGTGTTCTACAAATAAAGACAAAATCATCACACTGGAGTTTCTCTTGACCATTTCTTTGTTCTGAATATTATAAAGTACATACTTGTGACAGTAAGGAGTCACATATATGGCCACCAAATTTGAGGTTCAGAGCCACACCAACAAAGAACTGCACGATGACTTTTAGGAGATGAAAGCAAGTTTATTATAAAAGTACAGCAGATATGAGCATAGTCACATGATATGTTACCACACGAGGGGGCAGGAGATGGCAGGCACCAAATACGAAGGGGAATTCTCTGGTGAAGGAGCTTGCATGAGATAGACGTCAGCAGGTGAGATAATGCCATGCTGCACCCAGTTTTGTTAGTTTCTTAAGTACTGTATTCAGACAAGAGTGACTATGTGCCAACAGGCCTGCATGGCTGAGCCTGGGAATGGTCAGTCCTTCTGGTGTCAATAGTTATCTCTCTGTGTTCTCAGGATTTAGTTTCCCTGCAAAAAGGTGTGTAGCCAAGGTCATTTCAGCAAACATCTGCAATTTGCCGAGTCTCATTGTTTTTGAGCCTTTCTCTGACGATACTATATACAGTTCCTCACTTAGCAACCTAGGTAACCGGACTAGGAATCAGTTGTTAAACAAGGAATATCTGTAATTGTTAACCTTTTGTGGAACTGTTCCCTTAATCGATATGTATTGACCTTCTTTATCTCTTCTGATCAGTCTTAGCTTGAAACCATTTTATTTGGAATTAGTATAGCAATTCCTGCTTTTTTCTAGGTTCCTGTTGCATGAAGTATTGCTTTCCATCCTTTGATTTTTTAAAAAAATTTTATTTAAAGAGAAAAAATAAAACAAAACAAAACAGAATAAAGAACATTACAGAACATTACAGAATTCCAAGGACAAAAAGGAAACGAACAACAACAAAAAATCCTAAGAAATTATTACTTGACAAATTACATACTGACTTCTTGGAAATAGTTGTTCAAATTACAAAGTTAAAACATATAAAGTAGACATTCAAACAGTGAGACTCTTAACAGTTCTGCTCCACGATCTGACAAAAACAGCAATATGGTCATCCATCTTACCCACTCAAATATACATGCAATTATATCAAAAGGGTAAAATTAAACACAGCAAAACAGAACAAAGCGGATCACAGGAAAGCAATGTAAGAGACATAAATTTCAAAACTAGACAATTGGAGATATTCACTCTCTATCATATTGACTCTTGTTTTCTTCCAAATAGTTGTCCATATTGTCACATATAGGGAATTCACATGAAACAACCTAGTATGGAATTGATCTGAGCAGGATGAGGAGGGCATTTCAGGTCTTTAAGACCAGACATTAGGGAAGCCAAGAATGGCTGTCATAGTATCTCTCATTCTCCTCAAAACAGCTGTCCATACCTTCATATGTGTTGAACTTAAACAAGACAAAGCAAGCTAAAATCACTTTGAACAAAAAGTGATAGTTTGGCTGGATTTCACATCATGACATTGTGGAATCAGCACTGGGTATTGTAGTGTCTCTTTTTCTTCAAAGTAGTTGTTCATTTCAACATGTGTTATATAGTTGGTTCTTATAAACTGTTTATAAGGTCTACACATGCATGAGTCTCTAAATGTATATCTATCCTTTCTGTATTAGAGGGAAAAACAAAACAAAGCAAGATAAAACAAAACAATTCCTAGAAAAGCATGAGGCAAAAAAGTCACATAAAACCGCAAAACTAGGTGATCTACAATGGTTACCATGATGTCTCAGCAGTATATAGCAACATTAATAAAAATGAAGCCTTGGAGACATTATAAGACTTCAAAAGCAAGTAATAATCAAACCAGAGTGGGTATCTTAGTGAATCTTGTCATCTTCAGTGTAGTTGCCTATACTCTTAGACTTGATGCTATCAATCATAACAGATTTAAATAAAATCAGTCAATACAGAGTAGCAATGTAACAAACCATTCAAATAACATCAGTCATAATAAGACAGTATAAGTTATACAGGGCTTCAGATTAAGTTGATAGGAAATTAGGGATGATTACCATAATATGTCCTCTTATTTTTGGGATAGCTGACCATGTCCTCAAGTCTAGTGTAAATAGACAAACTGGAACAGCACGTAATCCATCCAAGCAGAGTGGTGAGAATAATGTAGATTTTAAATCTTGTTACCCAATTAACAATATCCTCTGCCTTCCTTTTTTAGACAATTCCCCCCCTTTCACTCCCATGGGGTGCACTGCTTGTTTGGGGTCCCACTGCCTACCTATATAGAGCATCTCAATGGACCCTATCTCCTGATCTACTCTGCCTGTGTTTCTCTCTGTTAATATTTCAAGGCCATCTATACTAGAGATTACAGCCAATCTTCTCTGCCTTATTTCTGCTATTCTGTTTTTCTGCCATTGGTTGTCTATATTTCTGTTCAACTCCACTATCTGCCCTGTTCACTGAGGCCTCTCTGCCACTGTTCCTGAAATGCTTGTATTCTTGTTCTCTCTCCCTAGAATGTCCTTCAGTATTTTTTGTAGGGTTGGACTGGTGGTCACAAATTCTCCAACTTCCTCTTTGTCATGGAAGCATCTTGTTTCTCCATTAATTTCTAGAGAGAGTTTTGCAGGATACACCAATCTGGGCTGGAGATTGTTCTCCTTCAGCGCTTGAATTACTTCACTCCAAGCTCTCCTTGACCTGATGGTCTGTGTCGAGAAGTCTGCCGTGATTTTGATTTGTTTTCCTTTATAGGTGATCTGTTTCTTTTCTCTGATGGCTTTTAATATTCTGTTCTTATATTGAATTTCTCAGATCTTGCTTATTATGTGTCTGGGTGTAGCTCTGTTTTGGTTGTAGGTGGCTGGAGCTCTGTATGCTTCATACATCTGCATATCATTTCCTTTTTCTATGCTTGGGAAATTTTCCTTAATAATTTCTGTGAATAGCTGTTGTAATTCCTCTGTTTTGATTCCTGCTTCTTCATTCACATTCTTTATTCTTAAGTTATAGATCCTCTTGTCGTCTTCCAGTCTTTGTATCTTTACTGCCTGCTCCCTTGTTATTTTTTAAGAGATCTTCCCTTTCATGATCACACATTGCAAGCCTGTGTTCAATTTTTGATAGTCTATCTTTGGTTTCTTTCAAGCAGTTTTGCCAGCTTTCTATGGAGTCTTTAGTTTCCTGATAATCTCTTTGAATCTGCTTCATGAATTCTAGGTTTTTCCTGTATTCTTCATTAAATGTTTCTCTCCTTTTGTGTTC
>PVJX010018481.1:0-36426 GCA_004027295.1 Dolichotis patagonum
AGTTGTAATGTGAATGCTGGGTGTGGCCACCCCAGAGCCTGTGGAATCTCACGCAGGCCAGGCCACCGTGCTTTGTCCCAGGCAGGTCTCCAGGAGGTTCCCTGCGAGTGAAGGGCCTACAGGTCCCAAAGAGTCAGGCCAGAATGTTGTTTTCTGAAAAGTTCCTGGTCCCAAACAGACCTGGCAAAGATGCCAGTCTCCACAATATTCCCAATCCAAACAGCCTGGGCCACTCTGCGGGTCTGAGAGTTTCGGGTCCCTAAGAGACAGGCCGCGATGCTGCTTTCTGGGAGACTTCCTGGGGGTGAAGGGCGGGGCTACGGGCCCAAACAGACCTGGCCCAGATGCTGGTCTCCAGGCAGTTCCCTGTGGATGAAGGGCAGGCCTACTAGTCCCAAACAGTCGCGCTGAGATGCAGGTCTGCATAGACTTTCGATCCAAACAGCCCAGGCCACTCTACGGGTCCGAGAGGCTCGGGTCCCCAGTTCTGTTATTTATTTGTTAACTTTTCATGTAGTTGATCTATCTCTGTATGAAAATGGAGTATTACGTCCCCCTTTGCAATTGCGATATTATGTATTTGATTTTTCATGTTTATTAATATTTGTCTCATATAGTTGGGTGTTCTTGTATTTGATATGTATTTGTTTATGGTTATTATCTCTTCCTCTTGAGTTTTTCCTCTAAAAAGTATGTAGTGACCTTCTTTATCTCTTTTGACCATTTTTGGCTTAATATTGTCTGCAAAGAGAATAGCTATCTCTGCTTTTTTCTGGGTTGCTGTTGCACAGAGTATTGTTTTCCATTCTTTGACTTACAGTCTATAAGTTGCTTTTTAGTTAAATGTGTTTCTTCTATATAATGTATCTTGTTTCTTGGTCCATTGTGCCAATCCATTTCTTTTGATTGGTGAATTGAGACCATTTACATTGGTGGTTATACCATATGTATTGACTTATCTTTGTCATATTATTTTCCTGTTTTTGGTTCCCTGCTTTTCCTTTCTGTTTAATTCCTTGCCTTGTCTAGTAGTGTCTTTCTATTGTTGTTCTTGGAATTGTGGTCATATTTGTCTCTATGTAGAATATCTTTCAGTACTCCTTCTAGGGTTGGATTTTTAGTCCTGAATCTCTTCAGTTGTTCTTAGTCATGAAAGTATCTTATTTCTCCATTAATTTTGAAAGATAGTCTTTTAGGATATGTCTGTCTGGGTTGGAAGCTGGTTTCTTTTAGGGCTGGAAATACTTCATTCTAAGCTCTTCTTGACTTGAGTGTTTGTGTTGAGAAGTTGGCTATGATTTTAATGGACTTTCTTTTATAAGTGATCTGTTTCTTTTCTCTAACAACTTTTAATATTCTATGTTTGTGCTGAATTTCTGGGATCTTGATTGTTATATGTCTGGATGTAGAATTACTTTGGCTGCGACTATTTGGAATTCTATATGCCTCAGTTGTCTGTATGTCAGATTCTGTTCCTATGCTTGGGAAACATTTTGCTATTATTTCTGCAAATGGTTTTTATGAAATGCTATTTGTGTTGACTCTGGATTTTTCATTGACACCTATCATCATTATATTGTTTTTCTTTTCATCATCTTGGAGTTGTTGAATTGCTATTTTATGGTCCCTTGTTATTTTAAAGACACTTTTTCTTTCTTGATCACCACAATCATGTCTTCAAGGTCTGAAAGTATCTTCAGTTTCATTCAAGTGATTTTGCCAGCTTTCAGTGGATTTTTAATTTCCTAGATATCTCTTTGAATCTGTTTCATACATTCTGCTTCTTCTTATTGTTCATTCAACATTTTCACTATTTTTGTATGTCCCTAGTTTTTTTTAGTCTACATCTTCCTTAGCTATGCTGAGCCATTCCTTTATTATGGGTGCCTTTTTTTTTTAACCTGAGAGATTATTTCTGATCTGATTTCCTTTATAGACTTTTGGATTTGTTTCTTTATTTCACTTGCTACCTTTTCAGAAATTTCAAGTATGTGCCTTCCAATTTATTGTATGTCAATATCTCCTATTCTATCACTCCTGTAGATAGACTGGAAATCTGAAATTGTATTTTGCTCTTTTGTTTTGTTATTTTCTCCTCTTGGTTTATAGTTTGTTTTTTCAATGTTTTTAGTCTCAAATAAATAAAAACTAAAATGAGATAGAACTTTTGGATAATAAATTATGCAAGAGTTTAGAAGAAAACTAATACACAATATTGGTTAAATTGTGATACATGAACCATTTTATAATGAAAAAGTCACTAAGATGTATTTTCTAATTGAACACACACACGTTTAGAATAAAAATCTTGGGCAAAAATGCAGTAAAATCTTCCAATAGTTAGCATGACCTATAATTTTTACTTTTAAATGTCATGTATTTTTAAAAATTTCCACAATAGACATATACTATTTGTTGTGTAAAGAAAAAAATCATTTTTTATAGAATGTGACATAAGAATCTAAAATCTTAATAAATTCAGATTTCCTTATTCTTTCTACAAAAATATTTTCTTTACCATGAAACTATAATTAAATAGTATGTTCTGACTCTATTGTTTAAGTTATTTAGAATTAATTATAATAATGCAATGGAATATGTTTTCCTGTTTTGGTTGCAAATGTCTATGATTTCAACTCCATTTTGAATTTTGAGGTTCAGGCTGAATAGCTGGTGATCATTTTTAACACTGTCTTTTTGGCATAAAATATGTTATGAGTTCTACACAATAAATGTAAGAGGGAATTTTTGTGATGCAACCCACTTGTGAGTAGTTTGTGCTTCTGGGTCTTGAGTTTTTGGTATCTTATTATTCTTTAAAATTGTGTGGAGGCTGGCGGCTGGGGGCTGGGAATTTAGCTTAGTGGCATAAGCGCCTGCCTGGCAAGTGCAAGATTATGAGTTCAATCCCTGGTGCTATCCAACCCCCCACAAAAGACAAAATTTGGGGCTGGGGATTTAGCTCAGCGCATAAGTTATTCCCTGCTCCTCGATCCTCGGTACAAAAAAAAAAAAATTGTGTCAGGGTACTTTCAGGATGTCTTTTTGACACTGCTCTGGAATGACATGTGAACACACTATTAAGCAGATGGGATCATTTTCCAAACTTCCTAGAGCACACAAGTGGGTGCTCAACAAACCCTAGCAGGACAGATTAAGAGGATCTTTGGAAGAAGGGAGGGTGTCAATTGCTACAGAGGGTTGAGCACAGGTGTGGGGTATATTCAGGGAATGGCTGTTTTGTGAACTTAGAGTGTTTGTTTGTTTGTTTTTAGTTCTGGGGAATGAACTCAAGACCTGTATACTGAACTACCTCCTCAGATCTTTAAAAAGAACTTAAAAAATTTTTTTGAGACAGGGTCTTTAAATCACTAAATTTCCCAGACTGGGCTTGAACTTGCAGTCTTTCTGCCTCAGCTTCCCAGAGTGCTACAATATAGGCATTCACTACTACACTTGGCTTTGAGCTCAGAGCTTTGTGTGTCTCATACTTGAGGCTCCAAGAACCTCTCAAGATTTGTTGGCTTTTGGATTGACTGTCTCTTGACTATGGATTGCCTTCTCTCCCATCTGATTACAGATGAGTGGCCTGCCTTTGCTTTTGTTCCTTTTAAAAATAGAGCATTATAATCAAGCTAGTAATAACATAAAATTAAAATCTTAAGGTGATTTTAATATATCAACCTTTCAGTATATCCATATTCTATAATAATAGAGGGAACAGCCCTATCCTCACCCTAAAAAACTAAGCAATAAAAATCTGTTTTCCAGGAATTTTTTCTCCAAGGGACACATGCTCCTAGGCAGAGGTTCTTTCTTCATGTAGCTAGAACTGTAGTGTGGCAGGGAATGTGGTTCACTTAGCATCTACCCCCTTTCCTGCCAACAGGCCCCACTACCAATTCTTTTGCAGGTTGACCTGGGCCTTGCTTGTTGATGACAAGGCTTACAGTTATCTCCTCCTATTTGCATTTAAGTGTTTGTGTTGGAGGCTATTGGCATCCATTAAGTTTTGAGAAACCAGAGCCCCTCTGGGATGAAATGGGGCAGGCACATGACCAGAACTCTGCTTATATTTTAAATTCTAGGTAAGGCTCAGGAAGTGGGTGTTAGAGAAACTTCTTGAAATATGAATCACAAACCACTGGGATCAAAATCACCTGAAGAACTTACTGAAAAAGCAGATTACTGGCCCTATTCCCAAATCTCAGAATCTATAAAATAGAATCTCATTCTCTAGAATCTGGTTTTTCCCCCTTTCTTTCCAGTACTGAGGACTGAGCCCAGGGCTTTGCATCTGCTGGGTGAGTGCCCCCTGCTGAGCCACATCCCCAGCACCTGGGGCTCTGGAGGCTGAATGCCAAGTCTGCTTCTCTTTCTACCTCGTGGGAGGCCTCTCATCACTGTGTGCCTTAGCACAATAGTTCTTCTCCATCTTCTGCTGGGCTGGGGTGAGGGCTGTAGTGGCCCAGCCACCACTTCTCACACACTTTGTTTGTTTATTCTGCAGGTTCTTTCATTCTACATTGTTCTAGAGTTGACAAATTCAAGAAATCCAAGGATGGCATCCAAAAGCCCTAGTAAAATAGTTATGGCAAAATAATTTATATTGCACTTCTCATGGAGGCGGTGTGTGGTAGGCACTTTCTTCAGGTAGAGTGCACCCACTGAGTAAACAGAACCCCTCAGCTAACCCCCTCTCCTTGGTGGCAGAAGCTGAGTTTGTGTCAAACTCATCTTGTCTTTTGGTGATGGTCATAGCTGCTCTCAGAAGCACTGAGATGTGAGAGGCCTGAACAAAGGCTCATTTGAAATTGTTCACAGTTTTTTGTTTGCTTTGCTTGGGTTCAGCCATACCAAGTTTGGATTTTATTTTTCAACAACCTAACAGTTTCTCAGTGTGCTCAGCGGGTCTAAATCATAGAAGCCTTATCTAGAGTCAGAAAGAAACTGTTTTTACTGGCAGTGTTCAGATTGGATCTCTTACACTTTGATTTCATGATAGTTTCTCCTTCCTCCTCATCCTACTCCCTTTTCCTTCTTGTTTGCCCAAAGAGGCCCATTTGTGGCAGAGCATCCTTTGCTTGTTTGTAACACCTCAGCTCACTGAGGGAAAACAGGTGCAAGAACAGCTTCAGAGAAGTATCAGTCTGCCCACTCCAGGAGAAGCCAGGAAAAGTCCCTCGAGAGGTAAGCAAGGGAGTAAGTACCTGAGAAATCTCCATCTCCTGAAAGGGCTCTTGGTGGCTCCTTGGTCTTTTCCTCTGCTCCGTTTTGGCTTTCCAGCACCCACTGAAAAGGAGAACTGAGTCAGAGAAAGGTCAGCAGGATGCTCCAGCTCATAAAGGCGGTGTTGGGGTCTGGATTCACAACCTGACCTCCAGCTCCATGTTTTCACTCACTTCTCTGCTCTGCACAATTTACCTCCATGCCCTTTAAATGCCAGACTCCTGTGTGGCATCTTTTCTGTCCCTTCTGTCTGATTCTTGATCCAGTGGGGGCAGAGGTTCACTCAAGAGTCAGAAATCATAGAATCTTGCCTTAAGCATTTCGATGGAGGAGAATCACTCCCACAAGAAGGGAGTCTTGGCTCTTCCAGCTCTCGTGAGCCAGAGGGACAGTGAGACTTGTGAAACCTCCACGAACAGTGCTGTGTACAAGGAAGTCTTGCTCATCAGGCCACAGCAAAAGGGTGTGGATGCTGGCATGGAGGCAGAGGGGTGGAAAGGAAGTGGGAAAGACATGGAGAGAGAACAGCAAGGATTGCGGGACAGAGGACCAGAGCAGGCTGTGGAACATGCTGGCCACAAGTGCACATACATGGGTGCACTCACCAGCTGTGTGCTTTCATATGCGTTCAGCTTCCCCAGGTCCTAAGTTTAACAACTGTCTTACAACTCTGCCATTGTAGTTAAATGGCACAAAATAAATTAAGTGTCTAATACAAGACCAGACCCTCCACAGGCCCATAGCAGTTTTACTGGTTCTTATCTCAAAAAGAAATATTGGTAATGAAAATTCCTTTCTCTGCTAGACATGAGCTCTCTGTTTTCTTCTTAGATAGTCCTCTGTGGAAGCATCAAGGCTTTGCTAGTTTGGCTATTTGCATATGCCAATCAAAGAATAGCAGTGGTTGGGAAAAAAGATGTTCCAGTAAATTATTTGGGTAATAGACATTTCTTGTAGACTTTTATTTTCCTAGAAGAAAAATATATAGCTGTTGATCATTATATAAGGTATGATAAAAATACAGTGAATAGTTAATGTTAGTTATTCACAAAAAATATATATTGTTATCAAGCACCATTAAGGTCTCTCAAAATACTTCCCCTTGCTTCAAACACACTTATTCCATTATTCTTGCCATTTTTGGAAGTACTTCTGGAAGTCCTCTTTCACAAGTACTGTATGTTTAGTGGTGCTACTGTGGCTTCCTCCTTGATGTTCTGAATAGATTCAAAACATTTACCTTTAATGATCATTTTGACTTTGGGAAACACCCGGAAGCTATATGGTGCCAGATCCACAGAAAAAGGTGGGTGAGGACATACTGTAATGTTTTCATGAGTCTGCCTTCCCATTGGATGACACTTGGCAGTAGCATTCACGATATTTTGACCATATCTTGTATAGACACTCATGAATGAAGAGTTCTAGAATTGCTTCAGAAAGTGACAGAAAGTCTCCCCAGTCCCCATTGTGATTTAGTAGGTTTAGGGTGAGGCTGTGGACATCTGTATGTTTCTAAAAGCTCCTGAATTGTTTCCAAAGTACCTCAGTTGAGAATCACAGTCTAGAGAGGGTCTCAGGCTTCTGGGCAGTTCAGATCACTGCCTTGGTTGGTCCAGTAAGTCCTTGGGCTCTGGCATCTTGTCCCTCGTCCTGGGCTCTGGCTTCTGTTAGCTCCCCCTGACTTCAGAGGGACCATGTGAGCTGGAACTTGGCTCTGTAGGAAAATCTAATGGCAAACAAAATAGGAAGGCTGTCTGGATAAAGCAGGATGAGGCAGCAGAGACAGAAAAGCAGAAGCTCTCTGGATGTGTGGGGGAGACATGGTGAACTGGTGCCTAGAATGGTATGCTAAGATAGAATAATGGGAGTCCAGCTAGTTGTAGGCCAGGGCCTTGAGTGTCAAACATCACTCTACTCTCTGTCACCAAACAATAGACTACAAGTCCCAGAGACACCACTGCTGTAAACAAACCAAGTCTTGCTTTTCTTCTGTTCATTATTTCCAGAACAGATTCCTCAGAATCTAGAGCTTTTTGAAGTAAATAAAAATACATTGGATTCCCATGCTCTTTCCTGTTGGAGTTGTTATACTGATGCTTTCTCCCCACATATTTTGCACTGAAGCCTGGATTGTGCTCAGGTGACTGCCTCGATGTCTACACATTGTGGCAGTTGCCTCACTCTTCCAGCAAAGGCCTTCCACAAGAGAAGACTATAGGAGATGCTCCCTGATATTGCTGGGCTTTCAGCTAATGTCTTTTTCATTTTTGCAGAGCTTTCTAGGATCCCCTTACAGGATAAGGAATAATAGAATAAGACATGAAGAGCTTGTTTGTATTTAATCTTTCCCAAAACACAACTGGGCAGGTATTATTTCCACGTTTTGTGGCCAAGAACATTAATGTGTAAACAAAGATTAGTGATTTGCCTGCGGTTAAAAATTAGTAAGTGACGAAACTCAGCTGGTAAGCCAGCCCTCTATGCTTTGTCCATTACTCTACCTGTCTGTCTATGGAAGATCTGCCAGAGATGTGGGGGAATTCCTAGTAAGCTTAAGCCCCATTTGTAGTTTTGATCAAATAATCTAGTGTTATATTTAGGCTTATTAGGAGATTTGGGGGCAGATTTAAGATAGTTTAAATGCATTTGTTATTTGGGAGATTAATAATGAAGATACAGTTGGGTTCCAAAAGTTCTAGTACGTTGTATTTGCATTTCCATTTGATTGTATATATTGTTTAATTTCTTCTTTAATTTCCTTTGTAACCCATAGTTTGTTCAGTAGGGTGCTATTTAATTTCCAGGTATTTATGGAGTTTTTATGGTTTCTTTTGTTTTTAATTACCAATTTCATTGCACTATGGTCAGATATTATACATGGGGAAATTTAAATTCCTTTGCATTTACTCAAGAGTGTTCTATGGGTTAGTATATGGTCTGTTTTAGAGAATATCCCATGTGCAGCTGAGAAGAATGTATATTCTGATTGTTGTTGGTTGGAACACCCTGTGCATGTCTACTAAGTCCATTTGTTCACAAGTTTGATTCAGTTCTGTTATTTCTGTGTTGGATATTTTTTATATTATTGATCTGTCTGTGACAATGGAGTACTAAGGTCCCCCGCTACAATTCTATTATTGTTTATTGATTTTTCAAGTCTGTTAATATTTGTCTCACATAGTTGGTGCTCCCATATTTGCTGCATATATATTTATGATTGTTATTTCTTCCTCTTAAAGTTTTCCCCTAACAGGTATGAAGTGAGCTTTATCTCTTTTGATCATTCTTGGTCTGAAGTTCACATTGTTTGCAAACTGAATAGCTACCCCTGCTTTTTTCTGGGTTCCTGTCATATGGAGGATCATTTTCTCTCCTTTGACTTTCAGTCTATAAATTTCCTTTTGAGTTAAATGTGTTTCTTATATTGAAAATATTGTTGGATTTTGTTTCTTGATCCATTCTGTCAGTCTAGTTCTTTTGATTGGTGAATTGAGGCCATTTATGTCAATGGTTTTAACTAGTATGTATTGGCTTACCTTTGTCATGTTATCTTTCTGGTGTTGGTTCCCTACTGCCCCCTCTGCTTAATTGCTTGTCCTGGTGGTTGGTTTCTTTCTGTTGTTCTTGAAATTGTGGTCATTTTTATCTCTTTCTAGAATGTCTTTCAGTACTTTTTGTAGGATTGGTTGGGTGGTCATGAAATTCTTCGGTTGTTCTTTCTTGTGGAATATCTTACTTCCCCATTGATTTTGAAAGATAGTTTTGCAGAGTACATCAGTCTGGGTTGGAAGCTGTTTTCTTTCAGGGCTGGGAATACTTTACTCCATGCTCTTCTTGGCTTGAATGTTTGCATTGAAAAGTATGCTGTGATTCTGATAGGCTTTCCTTTGTAGGTGATCTGTTTCCTTTCTCCAGAAGCTTTTAATATTCTATTCTTATGCTGAGTTTCTGGGATCTAGATTATTATATGTCAAAGTGTAGATTTATTTTAGTTATGCAAAATTAGAGTTCTGTATGCCTTACTTATCTATGTCAGGTTCTTCTCCCATGTTTGGGAAATTTTCTGCTATTACTTCTGCAAATAATCTTTTTATACCATTTGTGTTGTCTCCTTTTTCACTGATACCCATCATCCATATATTATTTCTCTTTGCATCATCTTGCAGCTATTGAACTTTTATTTCCTGATTCCTTGTTATTTTTAAGAGGTATTTCTTTTCATGATCACTTGCTCCAATCCTGTCTTCAAGGTCTGAGAGTCTGTCTTCAATTTCATTAATGCAGTTTTGATAGCTTTCAATGTAATTTTTGATTTCCTGAATGTCTCTTTGATTTGCTTCATGTAATCTAGTTATTTACTGTACTATTCATTTGTGGTTTTTATCGTTTTCTTATGCTCCTCTATTTTTTAATCTATGTTTCTTTTGATATGCTCACCAATTCTTTCATTATATTTGACATTTCTGTTTTTACTTCAGAGATTATTTCTGATCTGACTTCCTTTACAGCTTTCTGGAGTTGGTTTTTTTTATGTCCATTGCTATCATTTCAGAAATTTCAGGTGTGTGATTTTTAATCTCATCCATGTCGATGTCTCCTGTCCTGGATCTGGATGGGCTGAAATTTTGAGACCACAATTTGTTCTTTTGGTTTGGCATTTTCCTTTGTTCCTTTGAATTATCAAGATGCCAAGTCCTAGTTGCTTGCTGCAGTGGCAGCCCGTCCAGCAGTGGGTCTCACTGAGTATTGCTGATGGCTGTGGGTCTCTGGGCCCAGACTCCCAGTCCCTGCTGGCCTCACTATGGGTTCTCAGCTGACTGCAGGTGACTGGCTGCAGACTCTCAGTCCCAATGGGCCTCAAGCTGGTTCCTGGGTGTGGGCTAGTCACTGGGTGAAGACTCCCAAACCCTGTGAGCTTCACTGAGGTTTCCTGACTGACTGCAGACCACTGGGCACAGATTCCCAATCCCTGTTGGCCTCTGAAGCTACAGTTGGAATAGTTACCAACCAATGTCACCTATTTAGTGATTTTTAACTATTGCAGTACTCAGGCAGCTGTGGTTCAGTCCAGAATACCAATATTTCTTTGCAATCATTAACATCTGCTTTCCAATCCAGTATTGTCTTCTTGTGTGATTGATGAAGTGTAGTAAACAGGTACACCTGGACCAATTTTCTTAAATTGTTCCAGGTAATCAGGGTATTTCTGGCTGATATTTTCTTTTGTCAGGTCATATGGGAACATGTAAGGGATGGATAAGCCCACTCAGTGCTGTATCTGATATTGTTAGTCTGCCAGTTGCACTGGGACAATCTTCTGATATATCCATTGAGCCACTGGAGTATAATTTCCATGAGAGCAGCATTTAGATAGATTTCTCTCCACTAGCTAGTACAGTGCTTATCACATAGTAAGTGTTTTAAAGTATTTGTTGAGTAAACACCAGTATTCTGGTTTCACATGGTATGATTATTAATTATGATATGTCAATTTGAATGGATTAAGAACCACCCAGCAGGTTAGTAAAGCATGGTTCTGGGTGTGTCTGTGGATGACTGACAGGTGGGCTAGCAAATTGAGGACAACTTGCCCAATATGTAAGTGGCGCAAATAGGCTCCTAGCCAGGACAAAATATAAAAGGAAAGACTTTTGGACACTAGTCTCCAGTATCTTTGGTCTTCCAAAACAGACTCACTTGGGTGAACCTCCAGTGAGCTTCAAACCTTTCATCTTGGACTGGTGCTATCTCATTCACCCCTCTCACTGTGTGCTTCCATCTTCTTGTGTTGTACAGCTACTAGAGCCTCTGGTTCTCCAGTGTTCACATAGACTAAATCCTTTTGTGTAATTACACATATATTTTCTATTGAGTCTGTCCCCAGAGAGAACACTGATGCAGATGGGTTTTTCTTCAATCAGTGGTTCTCCATCAGACTCCCCAGTTTAGAAGACAGTATGGAGAGAACCTCTAATATCTTTACTTCTTATTACTGCTTTTCTTCTTTCACCATGCATTTACTTTAGGGTCCTTTTGTCTTTTTCACTCCTCAGAGCTGTTCTCCTTGCACATTCTTGCACTTTAGTGATGTTATCTAGGAGACAGAGTGCAAAGGGAAGGTGAGTATCTCTTTGCTCACCTTAATGACTTACTGAGAGCCCCAAGTCCTGTCTCCTTTGCTTTGAGGGACTCCTCATCTAGGCCCAGCTAGGACATCCTGGCTCAGAGGGGCAGGGTAGGGACCAAAAGGACCTGGCTGTCTTCACTAAAGAGAGGGATACAAAGAAGACTGAGGCAGGTTTGTTTCTCCATGCAGTGTAAATGTAGCTTCCCCCCTCAGAAGCATAGGCCTAACAGTCATATAGAGAACAGAGCAGGGACTGGGGATGGTTATATCCTCCTTAAATTTCATTCCTTGCAGCCTTCAAATTATCCTTTCCAGGTGTCTGAACTATTTTGGGTGAAGGTAAAGAACTGGGGAAAGGAGCATTTGATTTTTATTCAGGCCTACAAAATGTCAGGGGCCTGGCAGTGAAGGATTCTTTGAACTACTTTGGTGTGGTTGGGCTCTGCAGAAAGTGAAAGAATATTCACATGGGATCATTTAAATGTGAAACACAATTTAACATCACAATTAATTTATCTGAGTATAAAATCTTATTTTGAAAAAGCACATCCCCTCCCTTAATATTAAGGTGGATACTGAATATTCCCACTGCTTAGAGATACTCAGTGCCATTATTTTAAGAGATTTTCTTTCATTTGAATTATTTTTCTCTAATACTTGTGAGATAGGTCTAAGAATTGTAGTGTTTTGAGGTGGGGATGATCAAGCAAATTCCTTTTCACTGAATCATCAAAGAAAGCCAAAGGAATCCGATGCTTGTAAGAGTTAAATTGTTAACAAAACAAAGAAAGCAAAGCAAAGCAAAACAAAACAAAACAAGACAAAACACCACAGCAAATCAAGGAAAAGCAAAGCAAAACCACATGTAGCAAAGATACTTAGTCACTGTGGAGTGGAATTACAGAAGGCAGGACAGTAGCTTATAATTTTTAAATCAGTACTTAATTCCACTCTATATCAAGCTTGTCCAGTGTCATTTATGCTCTACTTGAAATATCCAGTTCTGGAGAAGCCATTTCTTTATTTTCTTTAAAAATAGGTCTGACTGTAAGATAGAATTTTATTCAGTTCCATGAAATTTAACTTGTCTACTAAAATTTTTTCTCGTAAATTACCACTGGGGTCATCAAGTTTCTGTTTTACATGACAGTTCTTTAAGTAATGTGTTTTTGAGCCGTTTATAATGATACAGTTCTAGGTCCTGTTGTTTTCACTTAAAATTATATTGTAAAAAATTGCCCTGTGTCACTAGATACTTTGAATATTAATAGCAATGGCTGAAAATAATTCTGTATCATGACTTTAATTATCTGTCTCTCTGATCGAACTCATGGCTGCGTGCTTACAAGGCAGGCGCTTATGCTGCTGAGCTAAAGCCCCAACTCCAGTTATCTGTCTCTTGTTGAACATTTAGGCTCTTTATGGTTTTAAAAAATTATGATGTCATAACAGCAAACTCTAAACTTAATTTCTCTCTTATTAGTCGCTTGGACTATCTTAGATGTGAGACTACTGGGTCAAAGTGTATGTACGTTTTTAAGGATTTTTGTATATATATTCCATTATAGATCATTTATGTTATGGTTTAGATGTCTATCTGTGAGATAGATTTGTGTGTAGGAATTATTAGGGAGAATCTCTAACACCTGTGTCAGAGTAGGTGTCTTAGTTACTTTCTTGTTGCTAGGATACAATACCTGACACCCTCGATTTAAATGAGGAAAGGGTCACTTTGGCTGACAGTTTATAGAGGGGTCATGCCAGAGTCAGCTGGCTTCAAGCAGGGCACATGGCAGAGGAGAAAGGGCTTGTGGCAAGGCAGGCAGGAAGCAGAGAGACTTTTTTCTTCCTTACCTATTTATTCCATCCAGGCTATGAGCCTATTGGTTGAGGACCAGTATGTTACAGGAGGTTTATTTCATTAATGATGGTGTTATAGGCAACTGAGTAAGACAGAAATTTTAAAGGCGGTCAGACAAGGCTAGGCCCTCGAAGGAGCCAGTGCAGAAGATACCTTGCAATTGTGGGGGAGACAAACACCTCCCACCATGGGCCAGGCCTCAAGACAAAAGATCAAGCAAATACACCAACATCCTAAGAACTGACATTCTAAATAATTCTCTATCACCCTGAGGAAGCCAGGAGTCACCCTCTCAACCCCCTACAAGAAAAGACACTGTAAGCATGCTGGCTTGCTATGTGACTTGCTTCCCCATTTGTTCCCAGTTTAGTCAATTTTACCTAAGCAATTAGTCTTACAGGTTATTCAGTTGCATGAAATTTAACTTCTGTCCCACCTTTTGCCCATGTTACAAGTTTCCACGTTTTCCCCACCCTAGTTAGAGCTGCCTCATTTTGGTTTTGCTCTATGAAGGTCCCTATAAAACAAGTAACCCACTTGAGACCCCTTGTGTCTCTCAGACAGAAGCTTGCTTTCTTTCAATAAATATATTCTGCTCTTAATTTCCATTGTGCCTAAAATTAATTCATTGATTTTAGAGAACAAGAACTCATACCAGACACATAATAGTTTGGGAATTTCATTTTCCTATATCAATGGGTTCCTCGTTGCTATTGGGCCAGCAGGTGACCCAGCTCTCAAATCCCATTTCAGAATCAGCTTGTTTAGATCCCTCTTGACTCTTGGTTCTGAAGCAGGATATGATAAATACCACATTATCTACTACTTATTTTAAACTGCTCTCAATAAAATTTGTGCTGCAGATAGGTAATGCCATCAGCAACACAGAACATTGATTAGGCTTATAATTATGTCTTCCACAACATGTTTGCATGTTCCTAATGGTGCGCTCCACTCTAGCTAGATATGATGAAACTTTTGAGATCAGAATTTCCATTCAGTGGTATTACCCTTGGTCTGGTATTTCATTTTGCTGTTGCCCTTGCTCTGACATGGAGACGTGATCTGAGTTCACTGGCGTTGTTTTTGCCCCATTTAAAGTTGCATCTTCACGTGATTTCCAGATTGCAGTTTTGATTTTAACTTTCTTGCCAAACGTCTTCTTCTTAATAGTTTCCTTCCACCTTATTTCATATTATTTAAAGTCTCTGGATCTGTTCTTTTGGTCATTAGCCATTGTGAGAAATGCTCCACTCCTAACCAGGGGCCATAAACTTTGTGTCTGACATTAAAAAAGCAGAAATATAAAAGTCCAGTAGGGCAAACAGCCCAGTGATGGAGCATTTGTCTAGTATGCATGAGGTGCTGGGTTTAGTCTTCAACACCACACAGACGCAGACGCACACGAAGCACAAATCTTGATTTAAATTCCAGTTGTATACACTTTTGCTTCTTTTGCAAAAGAAGTCTTTTGCTTCTCTTCTCTTCTTTTCTTGTCTATCACTTTCAACATTCACTTGAAAGATCAATAAACAAAACTATCAATATCCTAGACCTTTTACTTTTTTGCCTCAGGAGAACATGTCTTAAGCTCCTTTTAACTGTTACTTTTTATCTTGTTATGAAGAGAGGTAGAAAATACACTTAAAAAGCATCTCCTGTGTTCTAGGAGCAATGTTAAACACTTTTTGTGCTTTAATTTAAACACTTTTTGTGCTCTAATTTAAACTTAAATAGTGAGTACCTCGGCTTGGAGGTACTTTTTATTATTCCTATGATAAACACAAAGATAAGATATCCCTGTTTGTCTTTGAAGTCTGTATTCCTTATTACTCTTTGGTACAGAAACACTTGAGCACATCAACTATTAGTGGACAGTGGTATTTTGCTAAATTACAGTCACCTCTTCATTTCCTCTCAAAGGACAAAGCACCTCCAGACTGATTGTCCATATTATTCCAAACCACCTTCCCAACCCACTGGGGGAAGTCCCTACCTGCAGACCTCCCCAAGGTTTATGCTTCTTCTGTAGTCAGCCATGCCAGTACTCCTGAAGGACTGGACTGGACTTCTAAAACATGAGGCTCTAATTGTGTATTTCTAAGAAAAGTGAATACTTTTTTCTCTTTTACTCCTGTGTCACATCATTTCTTTCAGCATTGCCTGGTGTCTGGTGTCTGCTGTCTGGTTTTGACACCATTTTGCTCTCTCAAAATGTTGATTCTGGTGAAAAATCACATAATCTGGCACATTGCTGGGATGTTCTGAGTCCCTCATGACTTTCACCCTTGGCCTGGAGTTGGGTACTCCAGTGAAATGGCCATCCTTCATAGCTCTAATTAACGCCACTGTTGGCTAATTTCCCTATTGCAGTAGCAAGATAGTTTTGGCTACACTGTCCACTACAATCTTAAATTGCCAAGGGCATCAATAAATTATTTTTTACTTTTCTCTTTTCTTACTGCCTTCCAGGTACTCCCTCCCTTAGGCCAGGCACTGCTGTTTGGAAATTCTTAGAAAATTGTTGCCAGCCAGCTAGCTCCTCCAAACAGCTATTGGCTTGTTGTCTATCCAGTAAATAGAAAATTTGGAAACATCTTAGAGAATTTTTTCACCTTTCCTACCTTCCAACCTTTGTAGCAAGGCCAATCTGGGATTCTACTCCAGAATCTGAACACAGGAAATAAGCTTAGGAACCACCTAGGTCTGTTGGTTCCTGGGCATTCTTAGGATTGAATGGTGTTTCTGTCTGGCCAAAAATGCCCAGCTGGCTGCAGGCCTGGGAGGGCAAAGCAAGGACAGTTCTAAAGACAGAAGCAAAACTGTACCTTGTGTTCTGAGTCTGCTATTGAAACAAAACAGGAAAAGGCACACATCCTTCAGTCCTGTGTTCATTCTGTGCCGTGAGGAAGGGTTGTAAAGGCCACACATTCATGAAGGAACATTCTCCATGAGCTGCCAAGCTTCTTGCATTTGCTTTTCTGTGGGGAAAGTTAAAGGTCATGTTTGGGATATTTGGGTGGCTATTTGACTCAACAATACAGAGTCTTTGTTCTTTTTATTATTTGTCTTTGTGGCCTTTAATCTAACACAGGGCAACTTTCTCCTCTCTCTGTGATCATGTCACAACTGTTTTGTCAAGATGGCAGACACTTTTCCTGGGAGAGAGGTGATATTTGGTTTCCTCAAATTATTTATGGGGCACAACAAGTTAGGGAATCTTTATTGTGCAACTCTTTTTACTCCAGCACACTTCAATGGTACATTGAAGAAATGGTACATATTGCCCTATGCACAAAAAACAATCTATCAATTTACCAGGAAGATAATGCTTTTGAGAGAGGATTTGGTTCCCTCCTGCACAGAAGCATTTTCATGAGGTTTTCAACTAAACCTTAGGAATCTGGAATGCAGTTGCACTGGCCAAAACTCTGAACAAGCCCTGTCTCCTGAGACCTCTCACCCCCATGTGAAGGGTCATCAAACTACAAGTCTTCTCCAAGACTCTTTGCTGATATCCAGTGATGATAAGATGAAGAGGAGAGAACCCACTAGTCTGACCTATAAAAAGTGAAGGAATTAGGGGCCTGGACTGACACTCTTTGCAAATCTTTACTTATAAAAGATCCTTGAGTAAGTAAAGAGTGGGTAAAATAGGTAATTCTCACCAATCTTTACTTGTATAACTATTGTCACCTACCCTTTCCAATCAAACTACAGGTTTAGGCTATATTGTTTAAACTATCAAGTTGGACTATGGCCAATGGCTGCTAATTGGCTAAAGATGTGCCCCATCATGGACACTTGGCTAAAGGTGTAATTAAGGAGATATAGGAAAGGACAAGTTTTTTAAATTCCCTCTGTTTGATTAAGTTGAGCCTGTGTGTAAAAGGGAAGGTTGAATTCCATTTCTATGTGGAACTCCATTCCTACATGAGGGACCCTGAAGACATATGTACTTGGCATCCTTCATGGACCCTCTCTATGGCTCAGATTCTCAGTAGCATCACTTATTTTGATACTATAAATCCTGTTAGCACAGTTTTTGAGGGTCTACTTCATGTAAAGGAGTCTCCACATATCATGGAAAGCAACAAGAAAGAAAGTGTTCCTTCTCTTATAATAGTTTAAGGATGTGTGTGTGTGTGTGTGTGTACACACTTAGGGTTGTATAGATGAGGAATATAGAGGTTAAAGAATGAGGAGAAACACATCATATACTCCACAGAGTATCAGATAACTTTTCAACTAGTGCTATGCAATGGAGTGTACAGACACGGGTGCTTGTATGAGACACAATTTGTTCTTTGTTCACAAAGCTAATTGAGGATCATAAAGATGACTTTGCAGTGGTTCTGAATCTCTAAGAGATTTAGGGTTTCAGATGAAGCTTAGAAAGAATGTGACTCCACCAATCTGGCTTGGACCGAATCACATCTGATTATTGGGATTCTTCCGTCACTGATCAGCATCATCAGACTTTCTTTACCTGGCCGATTGTACTTCAGCCTCCACCTTCCCATTTGATTCCTCCAAGATGTAGAATATCATGCTTGCAAAGTGCTTCAAGCCAAAGGCTACCTTTATCTGAGTCTAGAAACCACTGCTGTTGCCCTTCCTGACGGATTAATTGAATTAGGAGGTATGTTGATTAAAATGGACTCTATCTGTGATCTCCAAATTGTGGGCTCTCATCTCTGACTGATCCTCCTTACCTGCCAGCTCTCCTGTCCCTCTCTATACTTACTGCCTTGATCTTTCTCTTCATGAGAGTGTAAATTCCCCTTTTGGTTGGAAAATCCTAAGGAGCTGCTGCCCATGAGGCTCTGCTAAGATTCCAGAATGAAATGAGTGGACTAGGGAGCATGTTTACATATTCAATGTAGCTAAAGGCAGGACAGTTGGTGGGTGTTTGAAAATCATCATTGTGCTGGGTGTTGTGGTGCATATCTGTAGTCACTGCATTTGGATAACTTTTTTTGTTTTTTTTTTTTTTTTGGTACTGGGGATCAAACTCACAACCTCGCACTTGCCAGACAGGCGCTTAAGCCACTGAGCTAAATACCCAGCCCTAAAGTTAATCATCAGGATAACCAATTCTCAAGGGTTTTTTGTTTTTGTTTTTTTTAATTGGTACCAGGGATTGAACTCACGACCGCATGCTTGCAAGGCAGGCGCTTATGCCACTGAGCTAAATCCCCAGCCCAGTCACTGTATTTGGGAGGCTGAAGTGAGAAGATCAAGAGTTGGAGTCCAACCTGAACTACATAGTGAAATTCTGTCTAAAAAGCAAGCAAGCGAACAGACAAACCCAAACCAGGTTGCATCAAAACAAAACAGAAAAACCAAACCAAATTAAACTAAAACAAAATAAAACAGCAAGCAAAACAAAACTGAAAAAGAAAGTCACCTTTTATGTTGAGAGTGGTGAGATAAGATAGCAAAAGTCAAACCTGGAGTGGAATCAAAGGTCAGGTTTGAGGACATGCCGACACTTTAGCAGGGAAGACAAGTTATCAGAAGCTGAGAGAACTGCTTCTGTGAGGGAAGCCAGGGTGCTGCAGACCCATTTTTAGATGTAAACTGCAGAGAACAGGATCAGGCTTGCTAGAAAAACAGGCCAGTTGGGAAGGATGGTGAGGACTTTAAATCACTGTAGTCATGACTCTCTGCCTAGTCTATGGGCTTGTTCCTGGCCTTTCAAGACCCAATTTGTGCTCTAGGTTATGTTCAACTAACTACTTTCCTCTTATTCAATATTGCTTAATCAACCAATTCTCTAAAATGCCTTATGTGTTAGGGTTGTCTCCTTGATTGAATTATAGGCTGTTTGGCAATGGAGTTTACCATTTTTGGAATCTCTCCAAACCTGGATTATCTATGATTAAATAATACCTACAGAACAATTGAACTGTGGCTTGCTTGCAATATTCATGCTTGCCAGAGATTCTCCTGAGGGAAATAGAGTATAGAACCTATAGTCTTTTCTAAAATTTTTAAAAAATCTTTTATTTTATGGAAAAAGATAAAACAAAATTCCATGACAAAATAGTAGGAGAATAACAGTAGTTAATACTTTACATGTTATCTTTAAAGTAGTTGCTCAGAGAACAAGATATGGGCATAAAAATTTCTCCATTTGCTATTAGCACAAATTTTCCTTTTAAATGATCTAAGACACACTAATAGTATAATTTACTTGCAATTTTTCCCTTTCCCCTTTCTCCCATCCTAGTTCTCTTTTCCTTTTGAATAATTTCTTCCCATTTCACAATATCTGTTGTATATTTTAGACCTTATTTTCAATTTTCCACACAAGGTAGAAAATACAATGTCTACACATGTGTGTCTGATTTATTTCACTTGTGAGTATGGTCTCAAATTGCTTCCATTTATCCATAGAAGTGTCAAGTCTGTTCTTTTTTATGGCTGAGTAGTACTCCATTACATAAAAATAACATCTTTTTTTAAAAAATCCATTCCTTGGTTGATGGGCATTTGGGTTGTTTCAAAGATTTAACTATTCTAAATTGTGCACCTATAAACATGGGTGCACATATATCATTGTGGTATGATGTTTTAAATTCTTCTAGATAGATATCCATAAGAAGAATAGCTGCATAGAATGAGACCACTAATTGTAGTTTTTTGAAGAATCTACACACTGATTTCCACAGTGGGTACCAGCCTATTTTCCCACCAACAAGAACCCACACACTTATATGACTGCCCATTCATTTTGTATTGGGAGGGAACAGACCACCTTACTTTGTTACATATGATATGAATACTGTGCACTATGATTTATCTAGTGTGTGCTATTTGCTTTCTGCCATACCTTTGTGTGTGCCATCTGCCAGACTATGGGCTTCCAGATGTGCCTCTGAAGTTTGTTCATTACAGCAATTGTTCAAGGCCATTGAACCTAAAATTTCTTTGGGCCTCCAGATCTAACCCTCAAGTTGTGAGCATGCCCATGACCATTCCTCCAGACTCTGACCTTAGATTTGCCCTTGGAACTTTGAGCTAGCACACACTCCCTGCAAATTGTTCTGGCCAATGTCCGTAGTTCAATCCCACCTCCTTCTGCTTTGGTGCTTCAACAGCGATTTAGAGATCATTTAAATTAGCACCAGCTAAGAAACTAAAAAAATGCAGATTCATAGCTGGTCCCAAACCAGGCCTGTTGAATCAGAACCTTGTCTAAGCTCAGAGTTTTACACTTTAGAAAGATCTTTGATGGTGGGCCAGGCATAAAGCTCAGCAGCACAATGTTTGCTTGGCAAGCACAAGGTTTTGAGTTTGATCTAAAAAAAAAAAATCTGTGATGCTTATTAAACCACTTGTCCACTCTGCCACTTAGGAATGTCTCAAACTCTTCACCCCTCTGGCTCATCCTGTTCTTCAGTTACTCAGCAACTGCCCTTTTATGGCACAGCAGACACCCCTGCTCCCACCTGTAATGAGGGGCCCTAACTTCATGGAGCTCCTCTCCACTCTGCTCCTTTGCCTCTGGTCCCACACTCTGTCCTCAGCCATCCTTCTGGTGGACCCACCTGTGCTGGAACATACACCAGCTGCTCCCAGAGAGACCACCAAGAGCCACTCTTTAGGCTGCACTTTAGGCAGTGTTTTCCTTGCACTGAAAATGGAATGAGACCTAGTGACCTTCAACAGGGTAGTTGGAAACAGGGTGAGGTTGCCAGTGCTTGAGTCCAAGTGGGGAAGGTGTCTATTTTCCTTTCTCAAGGGAAAAAGGGTGGACCTGAAAATGCAGCGTTTGTTCAAAAAGAACAGATAACAAAACAACTCCTGACATGTTGCTGCTTGTTTTTGTGATTTTAGAGGGACAATAGAATGTAGAGATAGTAAAGAAGCCAAGGCCAGCTGTGTAAAGGCACTCTTGTTATGAAAGGGCATTTATAGGCTTCCTTTCGGACCGGATTTTGACATAGGCAGCAGAGGTGAGGAAGGCCCTGCGTCTTCTGGGATTTCTGCAGAGCCCTGGCTCAGCCTCCGGGTCAGAGGTGGGGAGGTGCCCCAACATTGCCTGGAGGAAGGAGAACAGACCCATCTGTTAGTTCCTGCTGATAATAAGGCACTCTGCGTGGGCCGACATTGCTCATTCCCTGGCTGGAGGAACTTGTGTCTCAATGCAGCGGTTGTTCTTCACCTTTGTGTAGAAGGAGGCTTGGCAGAAGAGGGGATTAGGAGGCCTATTAAACTGGAGTCCTGGTAAGATTCCATGTTGGAGAAACCCACCCCAAAATGATAGCTTTGGGGTTTGGGGAGGCTGATTATCAAATCCAAAGATCATATTCTCCAGATCATAGATTCCTTCCTCCTGTCTCTGTTTCTTTCTTCAATCCTGTGGAAGTGGAGAAGAGCTACAAATTCTTTGTCAAAAGGATTTTTTTTTTGATACCGGGTATCAAACTTATGACCTCACACTTGCCGGGCTGCTGAGCTAAACCCTCAGCCTCAAAAGGAATTTTTGAGAAATAATTTCCTGCTCTACGTTTTGCTCTGGATACATATTTGTTTTCCAAAGGCTTCTAGTGACAAAGAAAATACTTTATGTGTTCAGACAAGTGGAGACAAGTGGACTACAAGATTGGAGGGCCACCAAGGGGGAAGAACTCAGAAACTGGGACTGGGAAAGTGGTTCAGAACAGAATCTCTGTATCAGATGGCCTGGCCCTTATATTCTGGAGCACTGAGTTCTTAGAGGCAAAGATTTAAGCTCCTGTGATGACAAATAGTCTTGGGAAAGATGTGACATTGACTTTGCATCCCATGCATAGCATGATTCTTGCTGACAGTTGATGTTTGAAATATAATTCCTGAATATATATTTTTACCTTTTAATTGGCCATTTGGTTTATAACTAGCACAGAACTGTGACTTCTGTTTCATTTGTTCATTCAACAAACAGAAGAGTAGGGTCCTACTCTGTCTTCTCAGTGATGTTGAATCAGGGGGACCCAATGACAAGACCTCCAAAAAAGGCTGGATACCTCAGCTTCATGGGCATATTATTTCTGTGCACAAAATGAATTAAAGAATGGATGTGCATATTGACAAGACCTGTTATCTACAGAGTACCACTTTGTGCCTCATAAGCTTTCTGTTGCCCTTTGAAGAGTATGTTACCTGTTTAGGAAGTAGCAATATACATCCTTCTCTGCCAAGAAAGCTTTTAAAGAAAACTATCCTCAAGGTAGTTTTCCATCTGCTGAAGTAGGAAAGGAGTACTCTCAACCCAAGTATTTCCAGCCCTATGGCTGTGTCAGTATCCCACAGCAGTGAGAAGTCAAGCTGGAGATGCAGTGTTGGGATTCACAGTGGTCTAAAAGTCTTAAGATTGGTGAGACAGATTTAGGAAAAAAGGAGGTTGAAAGGCCAGGGGTATTTTAACCTTAAGTAGATATGGAGAAACCAACAGTGGGGACCAGGGAGGATGGAACAGAGAAGTAGGAGGGCAGCCAGGCTATGTGGGACCTCCTGGAGGCCAGGGAACGACAGTATTTCAAGGATTAAATGAGAGGCTGATCGTGACGAATGTTGTAGAGATGTGTAGTAATACGAGAGTAAACTCTGCCTGTGGTTTTAGCCATGTGAAGCTACCAGTGGACTTGAAAAGACAGTTTTTAGGGAAATGTCTTGAAAAGAAATGAATGGAATTGAAAAACCTATTTGGTATGGGCTTAAAGGCACATTCTTCTTTGCTGTTTAACGAACCAGAACCATTATAACCCTCTAGACAAGAAAGATGATATACTACCCTTCATATATTATCCCCTCTAATGCTCTCTCTGGGATTACTACACAATCCTCATTCATGGACATATAGATCAAGATCCCATCATGATGAATCATATTGGTAGTAGCAATTACTGCAAGAATGTTCAAAGAGAAAGGCAGTCCTTAGCACTGAAATTTACTTATTGAAAAACTGAAGCCCCAGTGTGAGGGAGTGTCTTATCTTAGGTTTTTAGGCATTTTGCCCCTTCATTCACACAAGTATACCTGGTAGATGAGAATCTGTATTTTTAAACAAGATTATTGGGGATAGATCTGCTATTTCTATCATTTCCCCAGGATATCCATTTTGGGACTGTCAAATTCTCTTTAGACATATACTACTCAGATTTAGACCATTTTTCTATATAAAGTTATTCAGATGCTTAGGTCCAAAATTCTGGGCTGGCCTGAGTCAGACAGTGCATTCTTTGAAAACTACAAGGGTTCCTCTGGCCCAGGAATGGGCTCATATTCAGAAAGCCCTGAGTTGTGTATTGCTGTCCTCTGTTTTGGACTTTTTTTGGTGATATAAGCAGAGTGCCTCTGGCCAGCTTTCTTGGGCTTATTTCTCTATAGATGGCGGCTGATTATCCTTGCTTCCTGCCAGAGGTGCTGTCATGCTTGGAAGGGCCCCAGGTTGGGCTCATGTTCATATGATTATAGCTTGTTGGTTTTAAGAGTGTTTGTCCAAAGTGCATCACCTACTGGGCCTCCATCCAAAGGGAAGACAAGAATTTAGCTCTTCCTGTGAGGAGTTACAGATTTTCTTTTTTGAGACAGGGTCTTGCTATATGCTCCAGGCTCATTTTGAACTCACGATGTAGCACAAACTGGCACGGAACTTGCCATCATCTTTTCGAGTGCTGGGATTACAGGTGTGCACCACTGTATCTGGCTGAGTTACTGATTCTTAGCCAGGGACAGCATCACCCTGTGTGTTAGTCATCTGCCATGCAGTTTCCCCCTAAAATTCTCCTGCCATGCGGCTATTCAAGGGTAAGTCTTCCCTCTGTTTTTGAATGAGATATGAGATTAGATCAGACACAGCAGGGAGCATGTCTCTGCAGAAATGTGAGGCCAGCCTCAAGGTGAGGGAACCCTGGGCCCCCAAAAAGGACTTTGAAGCACCCAGAGCCCCTTGTTGTAGGGGCTAAGCTTTAAGGCAACTGGTTCTGTGACATCACAACCAGGGATGCGGCTGCATCTGTGCCAGCAGCCAGCTGGCCCTCAGAAGCCCTAGGCCTATCGCTAGTGGCCTCTGGCTGTGACCACAAACAGACAGAACCACTCTGGTGTCTTTTTATGCAGTGCAAGGACTGGATTAAATCAGTTTACCCTGGTGCTTTCCAACACTGAGGTTATGACTTTAATCCTGGAGAAATAGGTTTGTCGTCATCAGTCATCTCTCCTTAGGGCTTCTGCTGAGTAGGAAACTGTGCTTTGTGTCCCAGAGCCTTTTTTCTTTGAGCTCTGCCCCCCTTCTGAGTCCTCTCTGAAGCTCTCCCTGTTCTCACAGCTCTTTCCACTTTCGTCTGTCTTTGGCACTTGGCAATAAGCACCTAGGCTCAGTGATCATTTTAGGACTCTTAGCACCTTGATGATGAAATCTCAGCCTGTGAGCTCCAAACTACAGCACCTGGGTGTTGATTAGCCATGTATGTTCCACTGCATAGTCTCACTCTCTACCTCTGAGTCCCACTCTATACCTCTGAGTTGGTCCCCCAGTGTTCACACTGACAGGCAGTGCTGGAGGCCGGGGCTGTCCCTGGACACAAGGGTAAAAGTCTGAAAACTTCAACACTGGATGGTTTCCTCTTCTTGGATTCTTTATCTTCTCTGTTGCTTTCGTTTTCTCCCTTCCTCCCTCCTTCCTCCTCTCCCTTCTTCCATTCTCCCTTTTTTCTTCCCTCTCTGCCTCCCTCCCTCCTTTCCTGCCCTGGCCCTGGTGGTGGTGTGCAAGTAGACATTCACGCTGAGAAGTAGGTGTACTGACACCATAGTACAGAGGGGATATCCGTGTCCCACAGGCCCCAGTGTTATTTCTTAAAGAAGCCAGATAACCTTTGGCCAGGAGCTGAAGCTATAGACCTTCAAGGTCGTGGCCCAAGGAGTCCCACAGTAGATCCTCAGTCTGAATGGAAAAGGGATGAGTCATGCAGGTGGTAAAAGTGTGAGGTTTCACATCTACAAAAAGAAGTGCAAACATGGAAGGTATAGCCAGCAACACAGTCAGCCCTTAGTTAACAAGAAACAGCTGCTCTTCGAGCTGAGAACTCCTGGGTTTTGTCTTCAGGGTTGAGTTCAAGACATACAGCTGCCTCTCCACCCCTTGATCTCTCACCCCTGGCTTCTATTTGCTTCTCCATAAATGGTGCCTCTGTGGTTCAAGGAGACTGATGCCCAGGCTCACACACTGTCTCTGCAGCCCCCAGGCTCTCTGCTGAATTTGGCCTGGGCTCCGTCGTCAGATGCTAATTTTGTCTCTTCTCTGAAAGCATCCACTTCTGAAACTGCCTTTCAGAGCAGTGGAACGAACCAAGTTCTTTGGCAAATGCTTCAGATTTGTGGCTGTTTTGTGTGTATCAGTACTGTGCTCTAAAGAGGGAAGAGAACAAGTCAGTGTCTCCCGAGAGCCAGCCATGTTCGAACTTGGGGGTGCTGAGCAAGAAAGCAACACACCCTCCTTCCTGGTAAGCAACAGCCATGCAAGCAGTGGGCGCACCAGGGAGAGAGCTAGTCAGTGTCTCCCATGAGGCTACCTGCACCAGCTGAGAATCAGATGTCCCCTCCCCCCAGTGAGCAACTGGATGGTGTCTAGGCCAGCCAGAGTTGATAGCAACTAAGGCACATAAAGCAACTAAATGCTTGTATTGTTGGGTTGATTATGCTGATCTCTGGCATCTCTTGGGAGGATGACCCTATGCAATATAGCAAATATGGGTGATTTCGTTCTATCTAATATTTGAAGACAATTATTGTTTTCACTGTTTTGCTTTGTTCTGATTAATGATAGGTTTTATAATGTTGTTTTTGGTTTGATTTTGTTATACCTGATTGGACAACTATTGTGAAGATAACGAGATATACTATGGTACCTATTATTACTATCCTGCTCTGAAGTTCTGTACCAGTTTCACTGCATTGTCTTGATTGGCTTTGTTCTGTCTTGTTCTGTTGTATTTTACTACCTTCAAAAAATAAAATAAAAAGGCCTTTCTCTTAAAGAGGGAGTAGCCAAATGAATGAGGTATGGTTAAAATCCAGGAGTAGGATGGGAGGCAGGAGGAAAGTTGGGGAGGGAGACCACAGTGGACTGGGCTTCCCAGAAAAGCATTGTGAAGGAGTGGGGAGGTGACTGGCATCATTATGGCCACGCATTACATAATACAGATTGACATGCCACACAACAGAGTTTGGTCATAATAAAAATACCTTCTCTTCTTCACTGAAGCCCAGTCTAGCATCTGTGCAGATGTTTCCAATCTTAGTCTCGATCCCAGCCTCATTCTTGATCAACATTCTGTTTAGAGGGTAGGTTTTCAACTGATCCCCCAAAATGTTCCTCAGTTCCTCAGCTCTGAAACTCCTTTTCCCTCTGTAGTAGAAGGGGGGTTGATAATTTTATATTATCAATTGAATCCACAAAGAAAATGTCACTTTTTATTTTGGGTAATGGATAGAATCCTGCTCCAGCACCCTCACCTGGCTGGGTAGAAAGCACAGTCCTTGTTTCAACTTACCAGTTAAAGTATCTTCTACTGTGAAAACATCTCTCAGTGTAAATCAGTCACCTTTGAGAAACATCTCTCATGGTTTGTGCCTAGATGTTCCCCCAAAGATTCATCTGATTATTGGGCTTTTTCAGAGGTGGCCAAATCTAGAGAGTGTGATGCTGGGTAACATAGTTCTGACTAGGATTGAGGGGGTGAGTGGTACATTCATTCTAGAATTGGCAGCTTATGTACAATATAAGGGACAGAAAGGGTCTTGTTGCCTCCTTCTTGTTGCTTTTTCTGTATTCTGCCTGCCACAATCAGTTTTCCTCTGTAAAGTTACCCTGTCCAGAAGCTAGGTGATTATATACTGAAACCTCTACAAGCTGTGAACTAAATAAATCTTTCCTCCTATAACTTTTAGTATCATGTACTTTGTCTCAGCAATGAGAAAAGTAACTAACACAACCTCTCTGGGATAAGTTCTAGCCTTTTTGGGTTCTATCCCTACCTGTTCTTCTTTCCCAGAAGGTGATCATGGTACCTCATTCTTGGGACCAGAAGAGGGTTACAGACACATGTACACAGGCCTCCATTGCCTCAATGTTCTGTTGGCTCTCTGCTGCCATGCTAAAGATAGCTTTGGTCCCTAGGTCCCTACATAAAGCATTCACCACACCTGGTCCTTCCAGAAATTGAAGGCTACCATGGATTAAGTGCATTGATTTAGGCAATGGTTGGAATTTTTGTCTTCTCTAATATTTTTAAGTTAACACTTAATCCCCAATGCAACCATCGTAGGAGGCAGGGCATCATGGTGGCTTTAGGCTATAAGAGTTCTTATCTCATAAATGAATGAATGTCACTGTGAAAAGGGATTGTGGGAGTGGATTCACTTTCTTCCAGCTATTTTGCTATATGTGGAACAGCATTCCTCCTTGTCTTACTGTTCCCATTGCAGTTTCAGCCTGCCTTCCATCCTTCCCTTCACATTCCATCCAGGCACTGAGCCTATTGGTTGGTGCCACTCACACCCATGGAAGGGCTTCCTATTTTCCTCACCCAGAACAATGCTAAACCAATTTAGTTATTACATATCTTAGATCCAGCTACCTCTGCAAAGCCCCACTTGTGAACACATGAGGTTTTGAGGGGACATCTAGATATAAACCATAACACTCCTCTCTAGAAGATATATCATTCTAGGTGCCATCTTGGAAGTAAGCATAAGGTTCTTATCAGAAAGAACTTTCTGGCATCTTAGATCTTCTAGCCTCCTAAGTATTCTCTCAAAGCAGCACAAATCAGACTGAGATAATCTTGCTGTTTGCTGGAGAATTTCAATGCCTTCCCATCCCGCAGTGAGTTACACAGGATCTTCCTCCCAATGGGATTTCTAGAATCTGTCTTGATCTCTCTGATTTAATCTCTTCCCCTTCCTTCTGCTCAGTTGAAAACCTATCCTCCAAAGCATAAATCTTTATATTCTTCTGTTCCTTCAGAATTATTGAATTAAATTTTATGAAAAGGGAAATGTCATAGGTTTAATTATGTCCTCTACCAAAAGGACTGTTGGAGTGCCAGATCCCAATACTCCAAAATGTGATTGTTATGGTTTAGATCTAAAATGCTCTCCCAGAAGTCTTATGCATCTGGAAGGTGATTGGACCAGGCAGGTGCTATACTCACCATTGGATTCACTTATTGATAAGCTGAGTGGCAGAACGTGGTGTCAGTTAGTGGACCTCGCTGGAGCTAATTACTGAAGGGGATGTACTGTGTCACAGGCTCCTCCATTCTTTCTCTGCTTCTTGGCTGCCATAAAATGAGCATCTGTTTTCTGCCTGATTCTTCTACTGTGCTGTTTCTGCCTGAAGCTCAATAGCTATCATGGAACCACTGAAGCTAAGTCAATATACACCTCTCTACTTCTCTTCCTTTAAATTGTGGGTTTTGAGTACTTTCCCTCTAATGGGAAAGCTGACAAGTAATGTGATCTTATTTGGATATAAAGTATTTATAAGGGTAATTAAGCTTTAAATGAAATTATTGGAATGTTTCTTAACCCAATATGACTGGTGCCCTTATAAAAAAGGCAAATGTGTGGGGAGGGCCAGATTTGGACATGGAGACACACACCAAAGAGAGATGATATACAGACACAGGGAGGAGATGCCATCTAAGAGCCAAAGAGAATGGCCTGGAACAGATCCTACTTCCCAGCCCTTAAAAAGAGCCAAGCCTGCCTCCTTATTAATTATGACTTTTAGTCTTCAGAACTGAGACATACATTTCTGTTGTTTAAGCCACCCAGCTTGTGATACTCTGTTACCACAATCTTAGCAAACTACTATAGGAGGAATTGATTTTTTTTATCCTTGAGAGAGTAAAGTATTCCTTCAAATACAGCCCTCTCTGTAGTGTTCTGTGCTCTCACTATGGAGATTTGAGGGCTGTATGTGGCTAGAGGTTGGTACCTTTCTATGTGTTGAATAAAATCATTTAGAAGGGGTTAGATTACTTTAGAAAGAGTTAGATTACACTACAAGGGCTATTGGGGGCAAATCGTTTTGAGTTTTCAATGATAAACAGTCGACTGTGACACATGAGCCACAGGTTTGCCACCAATGGGCCATAAGGAAAATTTTTCTTCCATTTAAAGGAAGATGTATGGTGCTACATCTCTGCATGAGGAAAAAGTTACTTATCATAATCTTGACATTAAATACATTTCTATTTAACCTGCCTTGACTGGACCAGGCCTCTCATATTTCCAAAGCAATTTGGTAGGACCATAGGACTAGGTCCTTGCCTTCTTCTCATGTTTCAAGCAATGCTTCTCCAGATTTCTGCAGCCCACAAAAGGGACACTGGGACACTGTTGCAATAACTTTCATCATTGGTGCTCTTTTTTAAAATCAGTCAGGGAATCCTTTCCTTTGACCCCTGTAAGAGCATGTTCATCAGCCTTGGAGCTCAGAACCCATCTCTGAACAGGAGTCTAGACTCGGATATCTTTCACTTATGAACTTTGGAAATTCTGTTCTGGAGAATGTTGGTCAGATGCTGGGTGTCCTCAGAAGTGAGGACCATGGAGCCATGTCTGACCATCCATAGTGATATTATTCTCTTGGTGACCAGCTGCTTCCCCCATGATCTGGGCTCCAGCTTCTTCTCTTTGTAGCGTCTGGGCCTTAGAGACTTTCTAAACCTTCCTGCTGAGTCTGGCGGGAGGACAAATTAAAACTAGAACCATCTGACAGAGCCTCTGGAGTTTAAAGCAGAGGATTGAAATGCAGAAGAGCACTTGCCATTGGATGACATATTAGCAATCATGTGCCCAACTTCTCAACTCTTGTCCTGAGGTGAGACTTCATTGATGCTCAGCTCAAGTTCTCAGATTGGAGGGAGTGGCCTAGGGTCTCAGGGTAGTTAGAGACAGCGTTGGGAGGAGACTCAACTTTGCATCCCAGCTATGTGTCTCCTTTACAGAAGAAGTAAGATGAGGCAGCTGAGTTTATTGATTGAAAGGTTAATAGCTTCTCAATTCAGTAATCTTTTCCTATACTGAAAGTACTCTCTTCTCGTGCTCTTGGGACACCTGAAGTCTCGCTCCCTCCAGTCCCTCTCCTGTCCATTGCAGTGTAGCTTCATTCAGGACCACTAGTGGTCTCTAAGGTCCATTCCCATTTCCCTATATTCATTTTTGCTCTTTGGGTCATGCTATGGAATTCCCTGAATGTGCCTCCTGCCAGTATTTCCCAGATTTTGGTGTTGGTAAAAAAATCTGGAGAACCTGTAAAAATAGAGATTCCCTGGGCTGTATTTCAGCTTCAGACATTTGCAATGAGAAATTTGAAGTTTTAACAGCGATCTTGTCATTTTGGAGCCAGAAATCCTGCCTTGAGCATCACTGCTTCATAATTTCCAACTTTCATTTAGATAGTTTGCTGTAAAAGTTATTGAAGACCTTGGAACTCCTATTCTGTCCATACTGCTATGTGAGTGTACTAAAATCAACCCACATTATTAGTAGAAGCTTGATTTCAAATCAGTCAAATCTAGTTGTCATTTTTTATCATCTAAAGGTATTGTTGAAGATTCAAAGTCCAACAGAGAGACCTTAACTCTGTCCACTTGGAAGCCAGAGAATAAGGTATAAAGTTTTCTTATTTGGAAAACCAAAAATCTCTCTGAAGTTTGAGGAAATTAATGGCAAAATACTAAGCAAGAGAGCAAAAGGAAGCGAGAGGATTATGATGTAAAACTTGCACATTCTTTATGGAGGGTTGAAAGAATTTATCAAGGATATACTAGCAAGGATACCCATGATAGGGAACCTAGGGAAAATCACATGATCTGTCTCAAAATCAAGCACCTCACTCATGAAGATGGGATGATACTAATGACTCTGTCCCTACTAACCCACGAGACTCAGTGTTGATCAAACGGGACATATAGTAAGGCACCTTGTACATTAGCCAATGCTCCAGGAATGTAAATAGGGTATTTTGACAGCAAAAAGGCAACTGCCTAATCCATTGGGTATTAGTTTCATGATCAGAATAAAGCGACTAGTTAAAAAGCCAGATTTACTCAATGAAAAGAGTCAAACTCTTAAAGTGTAAAATAGAGCCAAAGTTGAATCTGTGTTTCAGATGGTCAAGGAGAGTGTTCAATGATTATTTCTTTTATTTATCTGTGTGGGTGTTGTATTGTTTCTTTATCATATGTTAAGATTTTGGAATTCCCATTCTGTCCTTCAGTAGCAGCTACACAACCTCTAGTGCCCTCTATTTTTCTTCATTGTTGACCATATCAAGTTCAAATGGTGGGGACATGAAAGTAAACTTAATGGGCAGGAAGAATATGAAATCAACCAACATCCCACCCCCAAATGAAACACTCCACCAAGATTTCCTCATTTCCTACTGGTAGAAGGTTGCTGGAAGTTTAACGAAGTGACAACCTGGCTTATACTCAGTGCACACAATCTTGGCTTTTGGGACATCTGCAGTCCGTGCCTTCCCTGGCTGCTTTACCTTCACCTCCCAAGTGTAACCTTGATAAATTCTTTCATTCTGCCTGACTGGTCTGCTTTATGTCCTCAATCCCTTGTGCACCTTCAACCACTGCCTTTGTTCAAATCATCAAGCCATGGCCCTGCCCCTTATTCCTACCTCCATACTGTTATTCTGTCCTTCCTGCCTTTCTCCTCTGTAAAAGGAAGGTCTTTCCAGTGTCTCACCTCACTTTGGAGGAATTTAGATTGCACCTCTCAGTGATCTGGGCTAGGCTACCTTGCACAATGAGTTGTCTATTTGGATACTTATTCTGCAGACTGTAAGGGCCGCGGGACTGTCTTTTCACCTCCGTATGCCAAGTTCTAGCACAAGTTCTGCAAATATTGGAACACAATCATTATTTATTGTTATTGGTAAATATTCTGAAATCTTAGTCTCCTTTGATGAGAAAGAGCAAACAGGAATGGGTACTAACTTTTAAAGATCAACCTAATGCGTGGCAAGCATGTGCTGGGTGGAAGGGTCTTGTGTGTGGACTTTGGAGTCAGAATACAAGCCCCCTTTGTGCTTCTAAACATGTAAGCATTGATTAAAAGTATTAACAAATTGGAAACCACTTCTCTCAAAATAAAATTTCTTACTTCGCAAGTTAACATTTAAGCCGTTACATTTACTGGCTCATGGAGCAAAAATGTCTTATTATTTAGGCTCTGGAAAAAAAAAACTTAGAGCTGAATATTAAACCTATTTTGGAACTGCAGGTATTTTATTGAAAAACTACGGATTTTTAACACAAGAGATGTTATTCCTTCAGAAGCAAAAAAGAATTTGCAAGTGCTTGTTTTTCTCCTCATGATTATGACTATAGCCACATTTAAATTATTTCATCAGGTGAAATTTCCTTATGAAACAAACTCTTAAGTGGTCTCCATGCTATGGCGAATTTTCCAAAAGGGTGTATTTCCTAGGTATTTGGAGCTTAGCTATAGACGTTCAGGGACTTAGAAGTAAAAGTACTAGTGGCATGAACCTATAAATAGTGCTTTTATACTCTAAATGCAGCTTGTCTTACAAAGACAGTAGAAATATCTTTTAAATCTCAAGATACAAGAGATGTAAACTGGAGAAACATAGGCAATTCTTTAGTCTTTTGCCAGCTTTTATTTGATAATGTCGCCAAACTGACCTTATTTTAAAAGAGCACTAAGAAATCAAGAGATAAAAGTTAGACTAAGAATGATACTGCCATGGAAAAAGCTACTGCTCATCACCCTTTCTGGTCACAGCAAGAGGCACTGGGACATGAATTCTCTGGTGCTATCGTCTGGATTTTGAGTGTCTCCTAAAGGATATGTGGAAGAATTGATAATGGAAGAGATTGGAAACTTTAGTGGGTGGGGTCTAGTAGGAGGAGGTTAGGTGTTAGGATTGAGCCCTGGAAGAGGATACTGGGACTCTGCCCCCTCCTATTCTTTCTTTGCTTCTTGAGTGCCACATGGTTAGTAATTTCCTTTGCCAGATGCTCCTGCCATTTTGTACTGCCTTATCACAGGCTTAAAGAAATGAGGTCACATTGTCAGGGACTGGACCCTCTGACACTGAGCCAAAATAAGCCTTTCTACTTTTTAAGGTGATTTGTCTCAGGTTATTTGTTACAATAAGGGAAAGTGAGGTAGCACAAATGTTAGGAGGTATTGCAGAGAGACTGCAGCTGGGCCTTTATCCTCTCTAAGTGACCAGTCAGGCTAATCCACACCCAGCCACAACATCAAATTTAACTAGAGTATAATGAGGTCTAATTTAAGTATATGAGCTGGTATTTTTCAATATTCCTGAGTCTTTGGTAGTAAAGTTGTGTTGAGTTGAGGCTGCTACTGAAAGTGGAGTAGGATAGAAGGTAGACAAGTCAAATGGAGACAATGAAACATAATTTTTTTTCAAGCTTACTACTGTAAAACTTTGAGTTAGATCCCTGATCAGCTCTGCACACAGGCATGTTAATTATTTAAGATTATCTAGCCCTAAATTTACCTAGAATACCCCATCCTCCTTTAATACTGAGGGCACCATGGAAAGAGTAATTTTCAGGATTTGTAGGGACACTCTGTCTTCAGCTTTTATAATATTTGGTTATAGTTTTCATGGAGCCATGCTTAGAAATCTTCAAACCTGTGACTGTCTTGGTTTCCAGGAAAAGTAGCAGCTAGCAGACCACCCCATGATGAGATCATCTACCCCAGGCAGGAGCAGTTTCCCTGTGATGGGAACCAGGGAAGATTCCTGCCTGAGCACAGTCATCTCAGGGAAAACTGAACTATCTGTTAAGTCATAAGGATTCTTCAGGTGCTATGTAACCAGAACTAAAATAGTGATTGACTAGACCTTGGTCCACCTTGGCTAATCCATAAAAACTGGCCTCACTCTTCTTTGAGCAGTCCAGTCTGAGCCTCTTCATCAGAGTGAGCCCTTTCTAGTCGCTCCAGGTAGAGATCTTTTCCTACACTCTCTTCCTTTATAACTCTCCCTAAGAAACCTACTTATGGCTCAGCCTGATGTGTCCTGAAATTCTTTTTTCTGTGACATAAGTCAAGAGCCTTCTTGGGCTGAGCTGAGGTCCTCATCTTTTCTTCTCAGACTCCCTCTGGTGACAAGGGATACATTCACTTGCTATTTAGATCCACACCTGATATATTCCCAGAGCAGGAGCAGGATTAAAATCCTTGAAGTTTGATTTGGCTCTAGGATTTACTCCAAAGAACACCTGGACAATTACAGAACTGTGTTTGTGCTTCACTTTCTCCATTTTAAGCGGACTACTTTAGGCTTTGGAGAACATGGCATGTTTAGCAAAATGATGTTGCCCTTGAACTGCTGCTACCAACAGCTGGAGTTCTTGGTGGTAGCTCCCTTCTTGGATCCAGCTCATGCATGGCTTCAGTGTACAGCTGGTGCAAATCACCCCCATGCAGAGAGCCAGCTCTTACAGTTCTCTGTCCAAGGCCCTGTGAGAAAGCATGCGGTCTGTTCCCTGGGGGACGGTTTTAAAAACACATTTAAGGACTAAACAATACGGCTCTGTTTTCCTCCTGCTCCTCCCACCTGGCCAAGGTGAATGAGTGCTTTGCATTTACACCATGCTCCTTTCAGGCAACTGGAAAACAACTGAAAAAGTGCCACAGCGGCTCTGCACAGCACCAGCGCTGTTTAAAAGTCCTCCTACACTCAGGCCTGCCGAGTGTTTTTAAGCCCGGTAATCCTCGCTGGAGCTGGCAAGATAAGTGTTGTTGGAAAATTTCTGGGTTTAGCTCAAAGTCTTCCTCTTATTTTCTTCCCTTAAGGAAAGGAATGCAATAGGAGAGAGCAAATTTATTTATTTCCTTCATTCCTTCATCTGCAGAGCATTAGCTGCCTGTTTGTTACTGTCCTGGTTTGCTACTAGGCCAGGAGGGAGGAAGTTGGAGGTATAGGCAGAATGATTCCTTGATTTAAAAGGACAACAAGGCAACTGCACAAAGTTCACAAGCCAAGCATCAGACTGGGGCTTATTGGATGAGACTCTGGAAACAGAACCCAAACTGACCGCACTGTAATGTGACAGGCTGCTCATCTCACTGTGAGGCACCCATACAATTGAAACAAACGAACAATCTGTACCATGCATTTCTCTAAACGGTCATTCATTACATTTCTGACCTACCTAGGAGAGCCCAGCAGCTGCCATTTCCAGGAATCTCTGTGTCATAACTAAGTATTTTATTTTTTGGTGTGTATGTGCTTTGTCTTGTTATTTTTTATTAGTATATGTGTGTAGTACACAATGATCGCATTCATTATGGGAGATTTGTACATGTACCTAACACATGTTAATTTTTTTTTCTTTAGTTCCTTCAACTGTTCTTCCCCTCCCCATTTATAAAAGCTCTATTTCCATTTTTTCCTTCAGTTTTCCTTTAAATCCTCTTTCCTTTTCTTCTCTCCCGTCCACCTCCCTTCTCTTCTTCGCCTTTCCATTTTAACAAGTTTTTCTACTTTCTAATGTCTGCACCAGTGAACATAAACACTGCAGCCCCAAACAGCAAAGTTCAGGTCTACTCTTCAGCCTTAGCCAGGGTAATTGAGGTTGTGTGATTTTGGTTATTACCGTGTGTGTGTGTGTGTGTGCGCGCGCGTGCTGGGGATTGAACCAGGGTCTTGCGTTAAGCTACATCCTCAACCCTTTATAATGCTTTTGGATGTGGAGAGAGTCTTTCTAAGTTGCCCAGGCTGGGCTCAAACTTGTGATCCTTCTGCTTCAGCTTCTCAGGGTTGTGGGATTATAGGTTTGCACCACCATCCTGGAGATCCTTTGAATTTGCCATGCTAAATTTTATGTCTAATTATAAAATGGAAACTCACTGAAGGACAGGAGACTTGATTATAGAGAACACTTAAATCTCAGGGCCTGTTCTCTCTCCCTTCCATTGCAGGTACCTGATTACCTGGGATGACCAGTCTCAGCCTCCTGTCTAGGTGAGACATGCCATGCTTTCTGTTGTATTTACTACATCTGGGACAGTGACTCTTCTTAAGTCTTAATTGACGTGGTGCTGAGACTCTATGGATGGAGATTAGAGAAAGTGACCAGTGTCCTGGTTACCTTTTTGCTCTTTGCAAGATGATTTCTAG
>PVJX010018482.1:0-36439 GCA_004027295.1 Dolichotis patagonum
TTTTTTCACTCTGCTCTTTTCTCTTTCCTTCTTTTCTCTAGCCTCTTCTTCATATTTGTTTCCCTCATAAAGTATAGTTAAGTTTTTTATTTCTTTTGAGTTCTGTGAGCCTTTTAAACTTTTTCATGTACTCTTTAAATACTGCTGAGTTCTCTTATCAAGGAAATCATCCTAACATTTCTTTGACACTGTACATAATGTTTTCTCAGTTCTTTATGCATGTCTTCCAGAACATCATACTTTTCCTCTCCCACCACCATTTGTGGTAATCCCTAGCTTCTGTATGTAACAGATTATCTCTTAATAGTCATTACTTACTGTCAACTGGGGCAAAAAAGAAAAAAAAAGGAATGGCATGAAGAGTAGTAGAGAGTGAGGGCAGCATGTCTTTAATTTCTGGCTTTAAAGAGGCAATGTGGTCTCCAAAGCTTTAAGTCTCAGGCTTTTTGTGCTGGCATCTGAAGCTGTAAGTGTGGTCTCGAGTTGCATCCATTTGCCCATGAAAGTCTCAAGTCTATCCTTCTTTATGGTTAAGTAGTACTCCACTGTGTAAAAAGACCCATCTTTTTTATCTGTTCCTTGTTGGATGGGCAGTTGGCTTGTTTCTAAGATTTAGCTATTACAAATTGTGCTCCTATACACATGGGCACACATATATCGCTGTGGTATGTTTTCAGTTCTTATGAGGGTATACTCAAAAGGAGAACAGCTGGGTCCAATGGGACCTCTAGTCCTAGCTTATTGAGGAAGTAGTAGGTCTCCAAACTCACACCACTTGAAATGGGAGAGGGATCAGCAGAGCTGTCCTTCAACCCCACTTCTCTGTGGTTCTGTGGTGAGAGAGCTCTCATAGAGACACTGCCTGTTTCTCTCCTGGGTCATCTATATGCTTAGATCTGACCAAATGCTCGCAGTTAAAGCTCTTAGATGGTAGCTTTGAATTTCACTTTTCTTTCTCATTGATTTCACAGGATTTCTACTTTGTGGGTTTGAGAAGGCAAACAGAAACACTAAAACAACACCGGGGATTTGGAGGCAGATTTATTTATGTGAACAGGCACTGATCAGGATCATTCCCAGAATATCAGGCCCTGGTCCCTAGTGGTCTAGGGCCTTTGTGAGATAAGCAAGCAGGAAGCACAGAGTCAGAGTGGCTTGTCAATTGGGGGTTGGTTTATACAATGTGCATCATAGTGACCAGCCATGCATAACAGTGACCAGTCATGTCTAAAAGACAGTAGTAACCAGAACTGCAACAGGAACTGTTAACCTGGGCAACTAAGAAACTGAAGTATACTGGTGAGCATGGGAGGCATTTTCTAGTACAGTTTGGACTTGTGACTATTTTTTTAATTAAAGATGGAAAGTTTGTTTTGTTTAGTTTTGCTTTGTTTTTTGGTGGGGGGGGGAGTGTCTTTTTGTTTCTATTACCACTAGACATTTCACTGAATTTTGAGAACAGTGGAGTAAAAATGCTTTACTCGGTTATGTTTAACTGTAACAATTGATTTCTTAAGCGTTTGTTTCCTGAACCATTTCTCAAATGTTTGGTGAAGCCAGGTAATCGGAACACTAAATGAGCATGCATTTATCAAACACTCAAAATAAAAGATTGTCAACATGCTCAAAGGCTTCCAGGAAATGACATCAGAACAACTGATCTTCTGTTCAGGGCACAACAGTTGTGATCAACAGGTGAATTGGGTCTATGTTTCTATCTGAGGCTCGTGGTCTTCTTTTGAGGTTACTGCTTATTGGCAGAATGAATTTTTTGCAGCCTTCAGACTTGGGTTCTTGCTTTTTCGCTGGCTGTCGGCCCTGGTCTCCCTCAGCTGTTTGGTTCACTCAGGACTGTGATTCCCTACCCTCTGACCTGCTTCTCAGCATGGAAGTTTGCTTCAAGACTGGCAGAAGGGAGTCTGTTTTGCTTTGACTCTGCCCCTTCAGCCCATGCCTGGACCCCATCCCCTGAATAGGCCAGGATAATACCCAATGTCAATGTCAGCTGCTGAGGAATTACATCTGCCAGGTTACTTCATCTTTGTCATCTAGCCTGGTCATGGAAGGAAAATCCTGACATTTTCCTATGTCTTGCTGTCATGGTTTATGTCAGTGGCCCCCAAACCTCATGCAACTATGGAGTCAACCAAATTTAGTATTTGTGATTGGTTCATTGTCTAGGCTTGGGTTGGTGGTGTGAGTGCTACACCCGCCTAGGGGTGGAGCCAGCACAGGAAGCAACAGCATAAAGAAGGTGTGTCTGTCTGGCTCTTTCTGGTTTGCACCTTGCTATTTGCAGCTGGCCATGAATGGTGCCCCGCCGTGCCACCCTGCCCCTTGGGGCAAATTGAGTATGGGCTGAAACCTCCAAGAACTATAAGAAATAAACCTTTTCTTCCTAACTTTGGGTGTCAGGTATTTTGTCTCAGTGACAAGTAAAAAGTAACTAAGACACTTGCTCACATCAAGAAAAGGGATTATTGTACACCAGGAAGAAGGGATCTTTGGGAGCTGTCTTAAATAGCTTGCCTATCAAAATGCCTAGTCCTTCCTACCAAATTAAACATCGTATATAGGCCTTCTTCAGTCCCATTTCTTTATGAATCCTCCAACGCTCACTTTGCAGTTAACAAAACTGAAGTTTGTAGGCCATTTGATTACAATGACTCTACAGACAAACAGCAGAGTTAGCCTTCTCTTCTTTAGGCTTTCTTCATTTGTCAAGGTATATCAAGGTAGGAGTTAATGTGGACACTGCTTTCAGATTTCTCTGGCTCTAACAGCTATAGATGAGGGATGTTTCCACCATGAGCCCCTGGGTCACTCACTGGGGTTTGGGACAAGGAAATTCAGCTTTTGCTAATTGCATACTATCAGACTGAGTAAAATCGTGAACAAAATCCACAATGTCCAAAAAAAATTGAACACTGTTAACTTAGCGTCAGTCTATGTCTCCGAAGGAGGCGCACTATGAGAGGCAGAGAATGACATCTCACCCTGGAGGAGCAAACAGGACAAAGGTCATGTGCGGCAGGTCTGAATAATGCCCCCAAAGCATCTAAGTCTTATTCTTGGAACCTGTAAATGTTACTTTATATGCCAAAAGGGACTTCTCAGATGTGATTAAATTAAGGATTTTAAACAGGGAGATTAACCTGGGTAATCCCAGAGATAAGGAAACATGAAAAGATGGGAAGCAGAGAAAGACCTGAAGATGTTACACTACTGGCTTTGAGTTGGAGGAAGGGTCCTTGAGCCAAGGGACATAAGTGATGGAGCTATAGAAAGCAGGAAAGTTGTTCCTTCAGCAATTGCAGAAAGAACCAGCCCTCTGGGCATTGTAACTATTGTGCAGTTAAACTGATTTTGGATTTCTGACCTCTTATAAAAGAATTAACTTGCGTTGTTTCAAGTCACTGTTTGTAGTAATTTGTTACAGCAATAAGAAACTACCACATCAGGCATTAGCAGGGATGTGCATGTCAGGGAATATGCTTAACAGAACAGGGATTCTCAAACTTTGTGAACTGTAACTGTTGGCAACAAGTAATTTCATATCAATATCCAAAATAAGCAAGCATGCAGTTGTGCACCTACATACAGAATTAAAAATTTGCAAAAATATTTATTTCACAGAGTACTCTAGTGTTTTCTATATTATCTTATTGTATTATTTCACTTTTTAAAAAATGCAGATGGGGATTGATTACACTGATTTTGTAATTCTTTAATGGCATTTGGGGAAAGAGACTTGGCCCTAAGAGGGATAGACTGAGATTCATCTGAGTTGGGCTTCAAGTGTCAGTCTCTTGGCAGCACATGGCAACTGTTCCTTCACGGTTTATAGTTGGTGTCGCTTCCATTGCTGCAGGGATGTAGGAGGTAGAGGCCAGGGCTGCTCTTGCTAACGGTCCTCTAGTACCTCAGAGTCTGCAAGGGATGAGGTATCCAGCCCAAAATGTCAACAGTGAACAAGGCCAAGTTTGAGAACTCTTCTACAGCTGCATCTTCTCTTAGCCGTGCTCAGTGGTAGTTTGGTTTCTTTTGAAACTTTCCCCCAAGTGCATCTTCCTTACTATTCAGTGCCTCTATGACCTAATATGAAACATGACCAGCCCTTGTGTGTTACGCTTGTGGTAAGTGTTAGCTGAATTTAAAAGAGGAGCAGTAACTGGGAAAACGTGTGAGATCTTGGGACATGTGGCCTCTTCCAGGCCATTGCTCTCAGTGAACTAAACCACACCACAGGTTCTTTCAAACTTCCAAAACTGCTGCGTAGCTCATCAGTGCCATCTAAAAACCCCTGCTCTTTAGTTTCAATTTTACTAAAGCTGGATTTAAAGTACATTTGGAGATCCTTTGAACAAACATAGGTAACACTGGTCCACTGAAAACATAAAAGACACTGACTTCTACTTACAAGCTGTTTAGAAGCTCTCTTTACTCCAAAAATAACTTCACCCATGTCTCTAATTCTATATGGTTTATTGTAGGGCACTAAAAGGCAGCTTAAGGGTAAAAGGAATAATCAGTAACTGGCTTCTGTTGTTTCCACAAATAACTAGTATAAAATATACCATATGTTTAGGAAATGACATCTAATTAAAGCCAAAGTGGGGCGACTTTCTAAGGGAGGCCCAGACCATATTCACAGGCCTAGCTCATAATGAAGAGTTGTACACACTGGAGATGGAGTAGTGACTGGAAGATGAAATAATTTATTTTATCCTTTATATTCTGGGGTCTCACATGTATTGCTAATAATTCCATAACCAAGGATTTTGAGGTCAGGGTACTAGTATCGTTTCCTTTCCAAGGAACATGAAAGCACCAATAAAAATAAACTCCAGGAAGTGGAAGAAACACTACAAAGAGAGTTTTGAGCATATTAATTGGAATTCTTTCCTCTGAAACTAAAATAGCTTGTCTGTGGAAAGTACTGTGGTCTCACTCTGTGTTGCAGTATGCTAGCCTCCTCAGCCTTCCAGGAGGCCAGCCCGTAGGGGAGGGAAGGTCTCAGCCAACAAATATTCAGGAGCAGGAACAGTTTAGGAAGGTGTCGGAAGTTTTCAGAAGGGCATGTTCCAAGCAGAACATGTTTGAAAGTGAAAAACCTTCTTTACCAGCCAGTCAGATTATTTTTGTGTTTGTATGGGCTTCCTCCTGAAGTGAAGGCATGTACTTAAAAGAAAACAAAACAAAAAGCTACAAAAATATATCAGTTCACTGAGTGCTACTGACCTTGCTGTTGGCTCTGTGCTAAGCACTTTCTATGCATTAATTCATATAACCATCAGTCATTCTGTAATACCATTGGCATTTCCACTTAAAGATGAGGAACCTAAGGCCTAGGAAGATCATTAAGCTTAGTAAGATACTGCGTATTTTGACTCTAGAGACCATTAGGCAAATCCTCATTGGATATGGGATTTTTTTTTTTTTTTTTTTGAGACAAAGTCTTGCAAGTAATTCAGGCTAGCTTTGAAATCACTGTATAGTCCAGGCTGGCCTCAAACTCTCTGTGATCTTTCTGCCTCAGCCTCTTGAGTGCTGGGATTACAGACTTGCACCACCATGTATAATGGATATGGGATTCTTAAATGTGCATTAACTTTAAAAATCTATAGGTTCTTTCTAGTTATTTTGGTCTCTTCATTATCAAGGGATCAGTAGGCAAAGGAGTCCCTGCCCACTATTCTTCACAGGTAAAGTCTGACCAAGAAAATGAATAAAATAAAGGAGAGAAGAGGAGAGAGAGAGAGTGAGAAAGAACTGAAAATGATCAAGATATATTATATGCATGTACCAAGTCCCTAAAAACAAACATCACTATTTTGTATTACTAACGTGTACCCCCCCCCAAAAAAAGCAAAAAGCAGTAGTACCTTTTATTTGAAAAAGTAAAGTGAAGAATGAGGGAGAAACTGTTCTGCAGAGTGAATTCGGGTCAAGCAAAAGAGGAAAAAGCAAAGCAGGGTGGGATACTGTGAGGAAAGCCACGATAGCAAGCTCTTCTTGGCATCTGTGTCCTCCTATGCTGTTCAAATCTCAAGAAACCCCTGCAGTTTCTACATATTAGCCCTGAGAGGAGGTGCTGGAATCCTGTGCCGCAGGCTGTCAGGTCCAGGCCATGGAAAACCTGCTTGAGTTCTCGTGAGAAACCCACATACAGTGTTTTGGGACTGATCTGTCCGTGTGTCTTGGGATTTTGTAATCACCTAAGTGGTCACTCTTATTTCACCAACGAGTTTGGCCACACCCTAATCTCCTGTCTCGAGATAATGCAGAGAGAAGAATTAAACTGCAAGGCAGTCACAACAATGGCTTCAACTAATACTATGGGTAGCACTGGAGCTAGGATGTACTGTTAGAGCTGTCCTGTCCTAGCCAAGGTGGCTAGAGTTTTACAGTTTGGAGCAGGTCTTTGGGTGAACTGCGGATGGTAGTATTCAGAGGACAAATCAGCTGAGTGCTCACAGCCAGCAGCCGAGGAACTGGCAGCCTACACTATGATGGATGTGTGCGGTAGCACCCACTAGACAAACCCACACACCTCCTCTTCTGCACCTACCAACCTAGTCTCAGAATGAAAGCATCACCAACACTGTGATTAATCAAAACAACTGGGAGTGAAGGGGGCGGGGTGGTTCTTTTTGTCTTTATTGTTGTACAGTCAACTATTTCAAAGTACTGGGAAATGGTTCCCCCTAGGTGATCATAGTACTAACTCATTACTAGTTCATTTGCCTTTATTTATTTATTTAGTCTTTTTGAGGATCTCATTATGCAGTTGAGGCTGGCCTTGAGCTCACTTTGTAACCTAGGCTGGTCTCAAACTCACAACAATCCTCCTGCCTTGGCCTCCCAAGTGCTGGGATTACAGGCATGTGCCGCCATGCCCGGTTTGCTTTTAGTTTTTAGGGATTACTCTTTCAAAATTTAATTTTGTTTACTAATTATGTAAATCAAAAATGGTTCCAAAATAAGTTACTTTGGAATTTAGCTTTTATCCCTCATCTTCTATTTTTTTCTCTCTCACTATAGATATATATTAAAACATGTATGGCTTATCCTTCTGTAGAACGAAGCTTACTGAGTTTCAGTAAGGCAGCTAGCTAAGGGAAGGATCTGATGTAGTGCTGGGTGACCAGCCATATTGATAATTAACAGACAGTGACCTAGAACTTGGGACCAAGAATAAACTGTCTCAAGCCCAGTCTCTTCTAGGGAATTGCAGCCACTTCCTACTAAGTTCCTTAGTTCCCAGGAATTTAAATGTAAAATAACTAATTTCTTTCCTCTAAAATCTGTTTCCCTTCAACTCTATGTGTTTCTCCACAGAAACACCTGTAACAGATGGCCACAAAACAATCCAGCAATTCCTGTGCTTTTCATGTTCCTAATTAGGAACAGATCGGGAGCCACTGGGCCACTCATTCAGCACCCCGACCCCCCGGAAATCCAGGAGCTGGTCTCTTTATTTCTAGTGAAGCTTTCCTATCGTCCTCTCCTCCTTTTTTCTACAACTTTATTTCTTTTGTTGAATAAGGAACTTAATGTGTATGCTAACATTTCCATTTAAAAAACACAAACAAACAGGCACACGCACACACTCATTCTTCCTTTTTTTTGGATAATCAATAGTATACTGTGATAGTTAACTTTATGTGTCAGTTTGTGCCACAGAGTAAGTAGATACTTGGTCAAACATTCTGAGTTTTTCTGTGATAAGATTATATTTAAATTGGGATAAGATTATATTTAAATTGGTAGACTGAACAAAGTAAGTCTTCTTAAGTTGAGGGCCTGAACGGAACCAAAGGGCTGGCTCTTGGCACAAAGGAAATTCTTCCTGAGTCAGTGCCTTTGAACTGAAGCACTGGCACTTTCCTGCCTTAGCATAAGAACTAAGACATTGGCTCTTCCTGGCTAGAATCACATGGTCAGCAATCTTGGATCTTTAGCTTTCTGGTTCACTCTGTAGATCTACAAGTTTGTCAGCCTCTTTTTAATGTCACGTGACCCAATGCCTTATAATTTCACATGTATATGAAATTATACCTGGTTCTATAGCATGGATGTAACTTGAGGTTTTTCAATTAATCCTTCCGATAAAACATTTAAGTCACTTTAGTCTTCTGTATTATAACTAGTTTGGTAGTGACTGTAATTTACTCAGCCATTTCCTTACAGGTGGGCGATTATTGTGTTTCATTTATAATTTTCTTGGCTCTGCAAAACGAATGCTGTATGAATAGATTCCCAAAGGGGGCCATTAAGCATATACAGTATGTACTCTTCATTTTTAAACAAAATTCACAACTTGGCATATTCTTTTTTAAAAATGCCATATTCACACTATCAATATATGAAGTTCTCCATTTCCCCAAATCATCTTTAGCTCTACATACTCATAACTCTTCTAATTTTTGTTAATGGATAAAAATTAAATCTATTCTTTTAACATGCATTCCTGACAGCTAGTGAGACTAAGCATTTCTATGTATTCACTGGCTACTGAAATTTAGGTTTCCACGACTTCTTGATTTCTGGTCTTTGAACACTGTGTTCCTTACTAATTTTTATATTTACTATGTCTCAAATATCAACTGTCATGTTCATATTATACCAAATGATTATAGGCCCATAAAAGTTTTTAAAACCTTGCTATATACTTTGGCAAGAAAAGGTCTTTCCATAAGTTTAAAAGACTATGAGGTAACCTTGTAACAGCTATCATCTAGTTCTTTCTCTCTGACATTCTATATACACAGTGATCTTAAAATATGAATATTTGAGGAGTTCCTCTCATCTTGATTTTATTATATATATCAAAGTTATTTTTAGGTAAAAACATTCTATTAATATAAAATTAGTATTGTATCAATAAACTTACAAAATAATCAGGCTAATAGTTTATTCAACCTTACATTATAATTTTCACATCTTTTTGTGTTTCCTTGAACCTTCTAGTTTCCTCTTTTGATCTAAGCTAACTGTGCGTAAAGTGGGACGAAACATTAAGGGTGTGGGCTTCACCTACTTCCTGTGAATTTCCCTCATCTTCCCCCTGGCCTATGTCTTTTGCTGGCTGGAGCCTACATTCCATCTTTATTTTGGAGGTGCACATTTCAGTAGCTTTCTGAAAAAAGAAGGCATGAGAAACATTTTTGAAACTCTGCATGTAGGAAAACACTATAATCTCACATTATTACTAAAAATTTGGTTGGTATGAAAGTCTGGGTTGAAATTTTTTCTCCTCAGAATTTTGAAATTGTTTTATGACGGCAAATACCGACACCTGTTCTTGTGACTCACTGTTATTTTAAAATGTTTTAGAACCACAATGAGGTACTTTGGTGCGACATTCTGAATGTGTGCCCCAATTCGTAGCTGAAACCCAACCCCTAAATTAGGAGGTGGAGGCTTCACAAGGTCAGTGGGTCCTGAAGGCAGATCCCTCATGATTATGGTCTTCCATGTAAGAGGCCCTTTATACAAGAGCTTATGTCACCTTGAGAAGACACAGCAAGACACCTTCTACGTGGAAATGGGCCCTTGCCGACACTTAGTACACTGGGGGCTTGACCTTCAACCTTAAGCCTCCAGAATCATTAAGAAATAAATGTCTGCTGCTTATAAACCACTCAGGCTGTTTGCATGTGCTTGTGTGCACCCCTTCCCCATTGAATTACTCTTGCCTCACAAGTCTTCCCTGAGTCTTTCCTCACTTCCGATTTTTGTTCAAATGTTACTTCATTGGAGATGCCTTCTCCTATCCATCCACACACCATAGAAACACTAATTTACCTTGTCCCGACACTTCCTATTCCTTTTACTCAGCTTTGTTTTTCTCCATAGCACTTAACATCCTTGGCATATCGTTGCTGTTTGTTTTCCCCTTGAATGTGTATGCTCTGTGTAGCTAGAGCGATGCCTGCACACAGCTGAGGCTCTGTAAGTTTTTCTAAGGGAGTAGGTGAAGGAAGTATGTAAGACGAGTTGGTTGTTTAGACAGTGTACTTGATAAAATATGTGCGATGAAACCTTTTAACTACTCGAGTTCAAGTGTGGTCTAGCCAAGGGTTTCCCCACTTCTGGTAGATGCCTACCAAACTAACGCTTAACCTTCCCATAAGTGAAGGGAAAAAGAAAAGGAGGGGGTGTGTTCAGGCACTGAGTGTCACTGTATGTAAGGGGACAGGGATTTACTTGTTCCCAGGGCACAGAAGACATTTATCCACCTGTCCAGCGACCAATGAACAGATCTCCCTGAATGTTACGCTTTGTGTATCCTCCTCTAGCATTTTGATATAAATGAGCTGATGAAGTCACAAAAATCAGACTGAATTTCCTATTATTTCAAGAGAATGGGTCTTAGTTTGATTTATTTTACTTAGAAACAGACTTTCCTTATGTCCCAGAAATTTTGAAGTGTAAATCATACATGCCATGAACCTAAGGAAGTGTTTCAAAGAGAAGATTTGGGGAAGGGGGGCTCCTCAAACCCAAGGAAAACCATGGCCTAATTGGAAAAGGAGCCCTACTCGGTTCCTGCGATAACCCTGAACAGGAAAATACGGGTGTTGTGGCTTGTATCCAGATGTCCTCCCAAAGCCTCAAGAAGCCAGGGTGCTGCTTTTCCAAGGAGGCTGGTGTAGGGTGTGTGCTGCTGGGACCAAAGCTGCGATACTAGGATTGATTCACGGTGTGATACGAGGACTGAGGCTGGGAGTGCTGGATAAAACATGCGGGGGGCCATTCGTCCTTGCTTGTTGCTTAATGCTGTTACTGCTGTCTTCTGCTCTGCCAGGTCCCACTGCCGGGTGCCACCCTGCCTTGGAGTCAACCAACTCTGAACCGAAATCTCTACAAACTGTGAGCCAAATAAATTTTTCCTCCTTCAATTCTGGGTGCAGGGCATTTTGTCTCAACAATGAGAAAGGTAACTAAGCAGGCTAAATACTAGAAAATATATCATAGCTTACATTAGTTCAGCATTGACTTTGGGGTGGGATATCCAAAGATTTTTGTGTTCGAAATCAAATTGGTATTTACTAAAATTATTTTTCATCACATGGATAAGAAGAAATGAGATGCAAATCGTAAATCCATTTGTATAAAAGTATTTTTCTTAATATACACATTAGAGAAAGATCTGTCTATTCCCACTGCAGAGCTCATTCTACACAATAAAGTACTATGACATACACTACTTCCCCATCTCTGACTTCGGTGTTTTGAGACATGGTCTCATCATGTCACCCAGGCTGGCCTGGCACTTACTATGTATTCCAGGGCAGCCTGGAACTCACAGGGACCCTCCTGCTTTAGCCCCACAAGTGCTGGGATTACAGGCATGCACCACTGTGACCAACTAGAGACACGCTACTAAGGATTTGTGAAATATTGAGCTCCAGAATAATTCAGTGACTTCCTAAAATGTTTATATATTGTCAAAAATGTTTGTATATATTGTCAGAAATGTTTGTATATATTAAGTAAATCAACATTAACAGCTGTTTAACAGTGATAAAATATACCTTTATTTTTTTGAGTCAAAGGGTCGTAAAAAAAATTATTGCCAAGGTAGGTATCAGGCAAACAGAAAGGTGCTTTAGAAATTCAGTTACCTTGGAGTTTATTTAAACTAAGAGGAAAAGGTCATAATGTTTTCATGCAATACATACTTGGTTCTTTAAATAACAATTGTGACAAATAGCAGAAAGAATTAAGGAATGTTGCACTTGTGATCCATACAAAACACCAACATTATGGATTGTACATAATTAAAGATACCTCATTTTCAAAATACTGTAATAGCCAATACACAGAGGCATGCCTTAGGTGGCACAGGAATGCAGTTTAGAAAACTACAACAACAAAAAAATCACACTAGAATTATACAATTTCTTTAAAATCACTGAGCAAGAAAAGCAACATTGAACTTTCATACTGATTTTACACAACTTCTATACAGACAGTACCTTGACTTAAATCCAAGAGCAAAAGTTAAGACTCTCCTCCTCTATTTTTGGTAAACAACTGTATGGTAAACTTAGATGACTTGTCCCCCTGGATTTTACCTGGGAGTGGCCTTTTAATATTTTATTTAAAAGAGGGCAGGTTTGGCACTTTTATACTGATGTCACCAATGTTAATATTTCTTGGGATCTCAGGAAGATTCATATTCTTTACAGCTGATACAGCACGGGCTGGAGCTCCCGCTAAGCCAGCCTGTATATAGAAGCAAATAAAAAAAAAAAAAGGAAGAAAGAAGATGTATAACTCAGGTGCAGCTCATTATAAAACACTATGGCAAACACTGACAAAACTTTTCATGTAACAAGCTTAGAGACCAGATGGTATTTTGAATTGGTATGAGATGGTTACTTTGAGATACTAATCTATAAAGAGAAAAAAACTGACACATTAAAAAATGGTGAATACATGCAAAAACAATGTAGAATTTAAATACAAATTGTGTACTACCTAATTATCACACACAATATCTACAAGACAAAAGCTAAATCTTTACCTATATCTTGATTTAATATATAATATGAACACGAGGCATAATTTACATTGTTTCCTTATTAAACATCTCACACAGCAATTACGACAGGTTTTTTTCTTTTAAAATGGCATTTATTATCAATATGTGCTGTGAAATAAAAAAATGAAGGTAACAGATAATAGTTTCCTTATTCAGGGGTAGACCCTTAAAATATTTCAAAAATGGTAAAATTCATTTTTAAAACTGTAGGGGCTCTTCTAAACCTTTTAAAGAAAGTTCTAGAAATTTTTTTTAAAAATCAGGCTTTTAAGTGAAGCCGCAATCCAAAGAGAACAGCTCTAGCTAAAAATAAAACTATGAGATCATTCCAACCTTTTAATCCATTCACAAAAATCTAACTATTAAAATTATTTTGTCATATAAAGTAGATTTGACAACTATGTTCAGTTTACCGTCTATAAATTTAGGAAAGGAACATACATGAATAAATACATTGTGAAATTTCCAGTAAGTACCTAGTACATAATATTTGGCTTCCTCTTAGTAGGAAAAATTTTAACTTGTCAAATAATTTTGTAATAAAATATGCTTGAAAGAAAAATGCATATATATGTATATGAAACTTCTTTGAAGCAGTTAATATCAATAGCCTTCATATTTAAGATTTAATTTATACCTTAATAAGATTTCACCACTTTATATAGTTAAAAAATAATTTCATCACTTTTTATACAATAAAGCAAGCCAACAAATACATCTGAATTCAGTAGCATCTTGTACCAAAGTAGACAACAAAAAGAAATTTTCCAATTGTTCAGATTAATTCATATAAAAGACTGTATATGTAAAATTAGAAATCTGTAAAATTAAAGTCCTTTTTCAAAATTTTAGCTTTTTCTTTTATGTAATCCTACCTCTTTTGTTAATTAAAATAATATTAGTAATAATAAAGCTGTTACCTGAGAAAAATCTTGACTGATACAAAATAGGCCAGTGTAAACTATTTGCTGAATAAAGGATACAAACATTGTTAAGCAATGAAATAAAAGCCATGGATTATCAATTCTGAATTGGAACAAAAAAACTGATAAAATAGTATTATAGGTATGATCTACATAGGCAACGGGAAGGGTGATACAAATGAAAAACTCCAAACCCAAAGAAAAACTATATAGGGCTGGAGAGTTTAAATTTTATAATTTAATGGAGTTAGTTGTTTTTCATATAAAACTAAAAATATGACTGACTTCTACATTTATACCTACCTGAAGTAATGCAGTTTATGTTATATCTCACTTCCCTTCTGCTTCCCCAAAAGAAGTTAAAGACATGACTGACTATTATTTAGGTAACATGTATCATATTCAAAAGGTTCTTTAATTTGATCATCTCAAATTAAAGGTCTAGATACCTTTGGGATTAATAAGAATCCAGTTTAAAGTGGTTTACGTCCTTGCAAGCTTTCACTTACCAGACAGTATGTTGTCTGACAAGGGAATAAAATTTATTTTACAAAATTTCAGATGTACTAGAACTAACATCACTTTCCCAGTAGAAATTTTGTAATTTTTCTAATTAAAAAATCAATTTACCACTACTTTCACATTGGAGTTTTGATAAGGGTGGAAGTAAGTGGACTATAGAAAAGTACTGATAAAATACTTAAATATATTTTAAAAGTTAGAAATTCTGAGGGACTTTATTTATTTTAGAGAAAGAAGTGTTTCTGTATATTTTACTGAATTCCATGGTTTAATTTATAAATAGTAAACATATTTTGTTTAGTGTTAAATTAACTATTTGTCATGAAGCTTTACTTTCCCTAATTCCCTGTACTGGGTACAGCTAAACTAAGCTGAAACAAAGAAAATGAAAATAAAAAATGCATCCTACTAAGTTTTATTAGATTAAGCTGCTTCTTTTTGACCAAAGACGGTGTCAATTGTTGGCTGCTAATAAGAATAGATAAAGTCAACATAGCAATTGATTTAAACAGCATATGTGTGCCTTATGATGTAAAACCAGAACTTTCTAAATGCAGACAAAAATCTTTTAACTCCTCTGAAGGTAAGCAGCAAGCCATAGACATGCAAAGGGTGGGGACTATTTAGAACACGCAAATGAATTTAAACTGAATCAAATTATTTCTCAAGCATGTCCAATATTTTATGTAGTATATCATAAATGTAAGTAGTTAGATATTTTAAAATTGTGCAGTTTGATTCTGCAGAATATAAAATATGAGGAGTATGATCAATAAACGTGCTTAAATGGGGAACAATGTTTATATATAAAAACGATGGCTTCAACATAAACACTATGTTACTTGCGTAATACCAGAATGGTTATAAAGGAAATTTCATTTTCAGACTCCCATGAAAATAAAGTCTGAAGCACTTTTATCTAAATAGAAAATGTCGAAGAGGTAATCTGCCATTAGGAAATCAATTTACTGGCACAAAGAGGTAAAGTGATTTTTATCTCGGTTAAGATTTTTTTTCAGTAAAGATACACTCAAAGCAATAGGACAACTTTTACTAACACTTAATTTGTTTTACAAATCTATTTTACTAATTTATTTTTCAATATTAAAATTTATTTGAATCAAGTTGATGTGACCTGTAATACATATAATTTAAAAATGTAAAGTATTTCTAAAAGGAAAACATAGTTCTTAAAAATTTAAGATTGCATAGTTGACATAAAGCAAAAATATGAAGAATGAAATTCTACTGGAGAAATAACTTGTTTCCATCTACATTATACTCGATCGCCACCATGGCAAGTAGACTGCAGCAATTCCACTAACAAAAACAAATACATGAGTCCAAAGCAGTCAAGAGTGTGAACTGGATGGAAGAATGAAGTACAGTATATAAAAGAATGGTTATGTTTTCTCTCCCATGAGATTAAATTAACAGAATTAAGAGAAAGAAAACAAAATGAAGTCTGCAAGTATACCAAAATGAGGCCAAACAGATAAAGACTTATACAGACAAACTCTTGGGAATTTCAAGCACTCAAATCACAGAGATAGTAATGGATGGATATGATTTGTTTTTGATTTTATTTTTAAATTGCCAGACCCAAAAATAAACAAAATATGTGCAAGCAAAACTGAAAAAGCAGCATAGCTAAAATATATTTCAAAAACCTGAAAGCTCCCTTTTCCTCATGCAATTAACCTTCTGGAAGGGAAATGGAAACTAGCAATCTATTTATTTCATGTAAGTAATTATCTATCATCTTACCATTTTAAAATATTATCTTCAAGCTTGGAATATTACATAAGAAGATGGTAATTGGAATAATTTATATATACTAAAACCTTTCCTCACCCTTTCTGCTACAAGTTGCTACCTGCACACTGATAATTTTGACCTAACAACAAGTGAAGGAACGCCAACATTAATAAACACGGTTTTAATTGGTTTCAGACTTTGAATGCATATTTTTGAGCAAACAGAAATTTTCAGTATTTCAATTTCTGAGGGTGAGGCAGAATAATTTTTAATCTGGGGATCTGCACAGGCTTGCTGTTTGTGTTAAAGCCAGTGCTTCAATGCTGCAATTACACATACATTAAAACGCTGATGACGAACTTCTAGAGAGAAACAACTACAGCATTTTATAAACGATTTTATCAAAATTAGGATGTTTAAAAATTTTAAAACTTTAAAATGACATGTCATTTTATACATTATCTTTGATTAAACTTTTAACTCTTAACACAATTTGTCAGCATGAAACACAGAATTTTTTTTTTTTGGTCCCGGGATTGAACTCATGATCTTGCGCTTGCCAGGCTGGTACTTAAGCTGCTGAGCTAAATCCCCAGCCTCTTTTGATCATTACAAGTAACCTCAGCATAATTTTGTAGAATGAAAAATAAATGTGTATGTCAAGGTAGAGGGAGAAAATCCACTCATGACTTCTCACATCTTAAGGCCAGTTTTCTTATTCTACAGTGTTTGAAAATAGATACATCACTTTTTTTAATTAAAAAAAAGTCAGTTACTAGTTCTAGAGATGGAAGTTAATAGACCCAAGTGGTTAGTGGTTCCTCTGCTACAGAACAGCAGTTTAATATGAACTAAACACTGAAACTGGAAGCGATCTCCATCAACGCTATGTATTTTCCATACCAAGGATAAAGTAACATGGTATAGGACCAAAATGGTATCCTGATTCCCTATACAGTCCATAATCTCAGCATAAGACTTGAAAAATTTGCTCTTTCTCAAGTCCAGACAGTATTAACACTGTCGTAACTGAAAACGAATCCCAAATTCTCAGACATTTTTTTTACTCAAGAAGGTAACTGATCTTCTTATGTGATAGATTTATTTTTCTCCACAGGAGTCAAATTTTCAGCTAGAAAATTTTGATTGGAACCTTAAAAGCATTTTTACTCTTTTCTGAGAGGGCTTTGTGAAATAAAAAACTACTTATCACAATTTACATGGTATGTTTCAAAAAAGAATTCACTTCATTAACTTACAGCGTGAAAAATATGTATAGAAAAGAGAGAAAAGTTTCTTATGGCTAGAAATCTATTAAAAACATTTTCAAATATTTGCCAATATTCTTTGCAAAACTACCCAGGTTTTACAGTATGTGGCTGATTCTGATTATAACATATTTAGATATCAGAAGGTTTGTTACAGTAGAAATTCATTAAATTAAATATTCATAAAGTTAAATTTGGTCAATATATTTAATTTGTTTTTAGAGAACTTAATTCAAGTGTTAGATTCTGATCTTCCATTTTGTTGGCCATTATTAATATGCAGGTCAAAACTATAAACACAATTCTTTGGAACTGAAAAGCATTTTGAGGTGGGGAGTCATTCTAAGCCTTCACTATTTCCCATTTTGTATACAGAACTCTAACGGTTCAGCTTTTGGTTTTTAAATTTACAGATTCCAAACCCAGTAGGTGATTTTATGTTAGAATTCTAATTTAGGACAAAAAAAAAAAAATCTAGAGATGGAGAGTTAAATTAAGATTGGTTCTTCTGTATCATGCTCAAAATAGTAAACTGTTTTTACATACAAAGTATATTGTCATTTGTACAACTTGTCACTTAAAATGACAATTTTTTAAAAAAGAAAGAACAAAAATTTAAACTTTCCTTTTACAATGCAGGCAGACAAAACAGAACAAACATGACATCAATGATAAACTACCAAAATACACTAAGTCCAATAAAAGATGAAAACTACAGGAGGAACTAGAATGAAAAATAGGCTACAGGGACTATATGGGTTCATTAACACAAAGAATTTTTGAGTCTGGCCTAAATTATTAATTGCCTTTGACATCATTTTGCTTTCCCTTTGTTAAAGTACATTTTTTCTCGAAGTCAGCAATACCTTGTCTACCTGTCCTGTCTGGGAGACTGAAAGATAAAGGTCTGTAAGAGAGAAGAATGGAAAGAGCTAAAAAGATCAGGATGTTCAGAAAAAGAGGACTGACTTTTAAAAAGTAGTGACTGAATTCAGACCCATTTATCCATCTTAAAAATAACATGAAATATTCAAAAGCTAACAACTCTCCCCGAACCCACCCCTCTGCCTCCACCCTCCTCCCAGAGACTTTACTTGCAGGCAGATTCATGGATGCTTCTTACAATTTCCCCCCAATTCTCCCAATTTTCCAGCTCAGGCCCCCTTCTCCCAAAATCCCATGCTATAGTAAATCACTTTTTCTATCCAAATAGACTGGAAGAAAAATATATTCAGAGCATATCTTTCTTTCTCCTTTCTTTGAGGACCTGGTCTTGCATTTATCTAGGTGCTGAATTAACTGGTCACTTTCTTCCATCTTTAAAATGTACCGTCTTTAACTCCATACAATAAAATCTCTGATTTCTGACAGGCATCTAAATACATCCAATTTAAAAGGTGCACCTTAATTATATTCAGACTGACTTTTTAAAAAGCTAAATGCTACTCCTAAAACACTGCTTATGTGAATTTTAAAAATATAATAATAAGTTCATGGACAGTGATATTTGGGATTTTAATTAAGTTTTCCTTAAGTTTTTACTTTATAATGTCAACTGAAATTTAGTAAGAGATTAGTAAGTATATATCTTGCTCTCAAATAATTGTGGATTAGTCTACAAAGTCAGATCTCTAATGAATTTAACTAGTATCATGGAAATGAAAAGTATATGAAAAGTTTTGACACTTTCAAAAGTGCTTGGAATAAAGCTGGTAGACTTCCAAATATACTTAAAATATGGTAATTTCTGAAAAATGACACAGTCAATATAATTTTCAAGACTATTCCTTAAAATATAAACAGAACTAAATGGGTTCACTTTGACTCAAAAATCCTATTTCACAATTAAAACAAAATTAGCAGATAAAACATGTAGAAAAACACCTGAAAACATAATTTTATGGTTTATCCTCAATCTGATTAAAACATACCTTCTTACAAGGTACAGGGGAAAAAAAACAAAACTAATTTGGTAACAGATAACAACTGATCATACATGTTAAAAGATGTTCAGTGGGTAATAAAAGCATTCACCAGTACTCAAAACTATTTAAATAGTATTGTTTTTGTAAAGAGAGTTCTTAAAGTTTAGGAACTTAATAACTATTGTATTCAATCAAAAACACAAATTCTGCATCTTATAGCTTGCTTGCCTGCTGGCTTCCTTCCCTTTATTCCTTTTTTTTTTTTTTTTTTTGGCGACAGGGTCCCCTTATGCAGCCCACGCCAACCAAGAATTCCTTACTGCCTTGGCCTCCTAAGTGCTGAGATTACAATTATGTGTCACCATGCCCAGCTACTTTTTTATATAGGTAAGAAAACCTGTCACATTAACAAAGTTTTACTGGACAATCAAAAAGCAAATATTATAATGCACTTGTTATAGGTCCTTCATGACTTCTGTAAACTCTGCATATACCACACTAAGGAGCAAAAGGAAAAAAGGAACACCACCAAAGGAAGGAGGCAAGTACCTGGAAATGTGAAAATTGCAAACTGGTCAATATATTTTTACTGATGTTGATACAAATTCACAAATGTTCCATTCATTTTAGACTTATTATTAACAAATTATGTCACTATACCTTGGCATTTAAAATCTATAACCATAAAATCTGAATATACTTAAAAGTCATTTTAAAACTTCATGGCTTAAGTTTATAGTTTATCTTTTATTCTACTAAACAATATAGACAATTATGCTAAATAAGTCATTTTCCTTCTTAAGCAACATTTTCTCCAGTAACTTATTTTGTTTTCCCTTTTCAAAAATTAATATTTTAAAAATTAGCTATAAAACATAAAAAATATATATTACAGTTACTGAAATAGTCCTAAATGTAAGCTCTTCATCACTATTACAAGGCTCTCCTTCAGGAAACCAACAGGAATAGGAAATTGCAGTATGTGAAGTGTTTTTATAGAAAGTTACTAACCCTTCAACTTCAGACTTATCCATCATTATGTATTTCTTTTAATTCAAATAGGCACAGAAATGTGTCAAATTGATCCTTTAAAATGTCAGTAAGATAAAAAATTTGAGAACTCCCCTGAAGTAAGTTAGTGCTACTTTGCTTTTTTATAGTACTACTTACTTTAAAACATCAAACATTTTTTCCAATCTGAGTTTTGAGCATAAATAACAAATATAACAATATCTTCAAACAAGGATAGCACTGAGTGAGTTATTAAGAGAACTCACCTTTGAAAACTCTGCTATAATAGTAAGAAACAACCAAAATAATGTCAACCTAAGTGGTTCGGACTATTTCTTGTGGCAAGAACCATTAAATTTGGGGGGGGGGGTGCAGGGGATCAAACTCACAACCTTGTGTTTGCCAAGCAGGCACTTACGTCGCTGAGCTAAGTAGGACTTTATACAATACTGAGGTGTTAGTGTCCTTAGTCACCCACTCTAACACTAACTCTAACACTACAAAGTTGGTCAAGTAGAAAAACAAAACCTTTTACCTGTAGAATGTAATAACAAATACATGTATTAATGTACAAAATATGTGGCTCAACTAACTTGTCAGTGACTGTGGGGGGCGATCCAGAATTAACAGATGGAGATACTGAATTTCTCTTGTCATATACACTAAGACTTACTAAGCACTACGCTAACTTACACATTACTCCCTCAGTAAGAATTTCAGTTTTTCTCTCTTTTACTGAAACAAAATTGTGGAATTAGGTTTATTACCCAAGGTAGTCTCACAGTTGTGGTTAGAAGAATATACAAAACCTTTTGGTCAATAATACTCACAGGACATTTAACATACCAAGATTTTTGTATGTCCTTTTCAAAAACTAAGTAAGCAAATTCAGCTGGACCTAGAGAGCCTAGAGAGCAATACTGAATGACAGTGAAAGCTACAATCCTGCATCATCTATGACCGTGCTTAGAACCCACTGCAACTAAAGCATTTTCCATTCTTACCTCAGACTTCTCCAGTTTATTTTGTGCATCGATTTGTGTAACAATTTCATTCATGTTGGTCTCCAATACCATTCCACCCATCACCATTTCTGCAAGAATATTGTGAACCTAAAGGAAAAAAATAATATAAACATGCAAAGAAAATTAATTACAAAAAAGTTTCACATTTCAGTAGTTTTTGTTTCACATACTGCTGTTACAAGTATGAACAGTAAAAATAATTTGGAGGGAAGGGTCATAAGTCACTTTCATCATTATTGTGAGGCATAATTATTGCAGGCAGTTATGTGACCTCTTTAAGTCTTAGTTTAATGGGTTGAAGAACACAGATAATAATAGTAACTTCTTCATAGGACTGTTCAAAGATTAAATTTTTTAATTCCTGAAAATACCCAAAACAAAGTAATTGATAAATATTAACAGTAATTCCTCCTTTACCTACAATGTCATTTTCTAAGGTTCCAATTACTTGCAGTCACCTCTGGCCTTAATATATTAAATAGAAAATTGCAGTAATAAACAATCCCTATGCTTAAATGAATGCCTGATGAAATCTGAGCTGTTCAGGATGTAAACCATCCTTTTGTTCAGTGAATCCACACTGTATATGCTACTTTCCTGACAACATGACGACTCAATGATCTAGGACCACCCAAAGTGAATGCTCCTTCTGACAAATAGTTAAATGGTCAACAGTAGTCTAATGCTAGATCATAATGCCTACATCATTCACCTGAATTAATGTCATCACTTAAACACTGTACTATTTCATATCATCAAACAAGAATAAGTACAATAAGAAATTTTGAAAAAGAACCAGATTGCATTCATAATTTTTTATGAGACTGTATGGTGAGAGGTGTATTATTTTACTATTACTGCTGTTAACCTCTTACTGTGGCTTATTTATAAATTAAACTTTATCGGAGGTATATATGCATAAGAAAAAATATAGGATAATAGTGGTTTGGTGCTGTTATAGCTTGGATCTGCAGCATCCCTCAAAAGTCCATGTGTCAAAGGCATGGCTGTCAGTCTGAGGTACTGCTACTGTGAGGTGGCAGAACATTTGAAAGTTGGGCACACCGTGGGAGGCAGCTGAATCACGAGGGCATGTTTCCAAAGGTGCTACTGGGATCGCAGTCCTTTCTGACCACTCTTTTTGATCCCTGGCTAGCACGAAGTGAAATGGTCTCCTCTGTCATATCCTCTGCCATGATGAAGTATGCTGTTACGAGCTCAAAGGAACAGGCTCAAGTGACTGCAGAGAGACATTTCTAAAATGATGAGCCAAAAGAACCCTTTCCTCTTTTTAAGTGAATTATCTCAGGTATTTTGTCAGTGATGGAAAGCTAATTGATACTACCTGTATTGTCAAGCATCCATTAAGGGGTCTTGGAATGTATCACCCTTGAATAAAGGGAATTACTGTATTGGAGAACTACTTTACAATTATCATTATAACATCAAAATAATATAATCTCAAGTTTAAAACTCAAACATGACCCACAAGGGCTTTTTTTTTTAACCAAATTCTTAGTCAACAATTATTAGGTTGCAATTTTAAACTTTAGGTTCTTAATGAAGCAATTTAGCACTGTTAACAAACTCTAGATAGTAAAAATGAATTTTCTTTTATAGTGCTTTTACCCCAAACTCTCCATACATGTAATACTCATATTTTTTATCATAAATAGATCTGATATTAAAAATAGTATCTGCTATTGGGGAGTAAAACATATATCTTAGATTTTAAAAATAAAGTATTTATGGACACAAATCAACAATTCAGAGCTGAAACAGGTTTTATAGGATAGTACACTCAGCCATAATTTAAGTAATGTGAAATTAAAAGACTGAAATTAGATATGCATGCTGACTCTACCACTTATTATTCGTATGATTTTAAGCAGTTACAGCACGTAAGCCTGTTACCTTACCTACAAAACACAGAAACAGTATACTAACTACAGAAATAATGCAGCTGCCTCATAGGGTGAGTCTAATACTTAAAGTAATTCATGTAGTAAGCACCTACTAGGTATTTTAAGATAATTTTTCATAAAAAATTTTTAAAGGTTAAATTTATAACTATATTATTGTTTTCACCATTTTGTAAGATGTCACACGAATGCAATGTGTGTATTTTCTCATTTTGTTACTAGTACACGTTTGCAGTACACCATTACATTCATTGTGGGGAGTTGGTACATATACATAAGTTAATTGTTTTTAACTCTCCTTCCCTTACCACTTTTTTCCATAATTCATGATTTAAAAGCTAGTCTATTAACTATAATTTTTAATTTTGGAAGACTTTTCTTCATTTTGGAAATGTACAAATTTTGAAGAAAGATTTATAAAAATTATCTTTCTCAGAACAAAAATTAAACAACAAGCCATAGTTCTTTCAAAAACTAGTGCTAAATAACATCACTTCTACTATCAGTACTGCTACTAGATAGCATTTTTTAAATATCTGGATGTTGCACTTAGGATATATAACTTAATCCTCATAGTCACCTCTGTTACAACTGAGAGAATAAATCCAACTTACTCAAAATGCATATACTAGGATACAAATTTGTTCTCAAAGAAAAATAATTCCTGTAACAGCCAATTCAAACCTGAGTGGTCCAGGCCCTTGCAGTGAATGGAAACAACTGATACAGCTAATTAATTTTGGTCATAATCTATAGAAATGTGATTAAAGATCAACTAAGTGATTAGACAATATAGAAAAATTACCTTATTATCACCAATACAAAAAGAAAAAGGTGCTCAAAAAGTCCACTGATAGTAGATTAGATATTTATTAAAACTTCAGTTTTGGAAAAAGAAACCTCCACCCCTGAAAACAAATTCCCATAAGAAAGCATAATTTAGTTCCTAAAACCACAGCAAGTTTCTCAATTTCTTTGCTCAGCCTTTCTTGTGATTTCACACCCTCCTTATCCCTATGTGGATTGCACATCCACCTTTCCAGAAATACTAACAAATACTCGCACTTTTGTGCTACCTTATAGTTTTACCACTTTCTTTACATTTCATTCTGTCTTCATCTCAGACCTTGTTCTGTCAAAGTATCCAATTCAGAATTTACTTCACTGGAGATTTCTTGGCAGTATTCTCTCACTGTTTCTTTAACAGCATATTTTCCTTATGTTCTTGAAAGATATTTTGGTTGATTTTAGAATTACAGGTTGGCAGTTATTTTCTTTGAACACAGTTTGTTATTGCTACTGAGAAAACAGCTGCCAGTCTAACCATCACTCCTACAAAGGTAATGTATCTTTTATTTCTGAATGCTTTTGAAAGCTCTTTCTGTCACTCAATTTCATTATCAATAGTCTAGATGAAGATTTCTAGGTAGTCTGCTGTGATTCTTTTATCTGAAGACTGGTATCATACTAATTCCAAAAAATTCTCAGACGCAGATATTGAATGTCTCATTCTGAAACTAAGAGAAATCATCCTCATCTATCCTCCATGAGCATAAAATATCTCATATTTTCCATCCTATAGACAATGTGTTCCAATTTTAAATTTATCTTTAAGCCCATCTACTAAAAATATTAACTTTGATAATTTTTCCTCTTACAATTCTATTACTTTTACAAAATCATCTAGATCACTTTTATACTTTATCCAATGTACTTTCTTCCTTTATCGGCACTAAACTCCCCACCCACTTGTTGTGATGGTCAGGCTGCTAATGCGAGATGCTGAGCACATTAGTAGAGCACACTGGGTTATGTCTGTATGGGAGAAATCTGGGGATAACTGGCAAGCAGGGCAGCAAACCGCAGAGGTGAGACCCACCGTGTCTGAGGGTGGCTCTGCCCAACAGGCTGAAGCCTGGATGGAGTGAAGGGGGAAAAGAGGAAGACACTGGCTGTGTCTGAAAGCTCCATTCTGTTTGTGTCTTTTGCTGCTGCCATCACCAGTTTCTTCTACCTTTCAATGTGGACTCACCCACAACTGTCTGAGCAGCTCCTGGGCCTTCAAGCTTGGACTGGCACTGTATCCATAATCCTCCTTACCCCAAGGCTTTCAGTTTCCTGGGCAGAGCAGCAACTCGCCTTCCATCATGTAAATTAGCCACTGTGGGTATCCCACCACCTCTGATCTTGTACACCTAATAAATCCCCTAATTATGCATAAAAGGAACAATACACTAAAAGGAATCAGGGCGCCCAGAAGACATGGCTGATAACATGTCTGTAACAGGAAATGTGTGCACTCACATAATGTTCTATTGATTCTGTTCCTCTAACCCTGGCTCCTCTAACTGGGGGACAGACACCCCTACCTTATTTTTCTAATAGAACTATTTTCTTTAGTGTGATGATAGCTAGCTGTGTGTCTCAGTAGCTGTGCTGGGGGACTACAGGAAGCAATTTATGTTTCTCCATTAGGCAGACAAATGGCAAGGTGTATGCACATGTATCAAAGTACCAACAGGTAAGCTTTTACTCACCTTATGCTCTGTGTTAGATTTGTGTGTATTTATAACTTGTTTTATTAAATATTTTCTTTTGATTTTTCTTGTAGAACTAGCCCAATTCAATACAATGTTGTATGAAAATTTGCTTTTACAACTTTTAGAGGAGGCTGAAAGTGAGTCATCAGGTGACTCAGCTACTGAAGATGACTTGGGTCATGTAAGTCAAGGAAGCTGTGACACAGAGACAGCAAGAAATGAAAAAGAAGTACAGAATGAAGACTTTATTTTAGATGGGAAAGAAAACAGTAATGTAAATAAGTATTTGACTATTCAAAGTGCTACTAAGTGGTCATTTATACCTGAACAATTCAATGTTAGCACTAGGTGACAAAATGCTGCCTTGCCAGAGAGAAACCTATTGGACAGAATGCCAACACTCATGCAAAACTGAATAAAAGAATGAAGAAAACCCCAGTTTTATTCATTAAATCCATTTTCACTCTAACTACAAATAAATGTTATGCTTACACACAAACAGATTTGACCACACAGAAACAGTACCTTATCTACATGGAAAATTAAATCCAGTTCACAAACGTTTTCAAAACATTTGTCTAATGTTTCCACGAATACCTATAGAAAAAACAAAAATGAAAAATACTTTTGAGAACTGAGTAAACAAATTTAAATTTATTAACTATAAATTATTATAGTAACTATAACTATAATTTATTAACTGAGAACCTAAAAGTTCTCCATCTTTTCAAAACTTACCACAATTTCCTTAAAACTAAAAACTATTAAATGCAGAATGAGTGAAAAAAACCTTTTCTTCAGGTAAGCCACTTTTCAGTACCTCAGTATATGAACACACTTTTCTAAAAACTGGTAAAACTATATGGACGTTCTAGTACCATTACAGTGGTACCTCAGTTCACCAACTAAATTCTTTCAGGATTCTGGTCATAAAGTGAATTGGACAAGAACTGAATCAAATTTCCCCAGAAGGCCAACATTGAACCTAACCATTAAATTTGACTAAGTAATTATCCAATTCAGTTTGTGACCAGAATCATGGAAAGAATTAAGTTCAGAAACTGTAGCACCACTATCCTTTTATTTTTAAAACACATAAAAATACTCAAATCATGGTGTGTGTGTGTGTGTGTGTGTGTGTGTGTGTGTGTGTGTGTCTAGAAACTGTTTTCAAACTGGATGTGGTGGCATTTGCTTGTAATACCAGCATGTAGGAGGGTGAGGCAGGTACAGCAGATTTTAAGTTCTGGGTCAGCCTAGGCTATATATTTATAGTCCAATTTCTTACATATAATGTAGCCAGTAATTTTTAACTAGTATAGAGACAAAAATTATGGAAAGAGCACAGACTGGAGTTTAATTTACATGTGTTCAAATGCAGACTTGAAAAACTTGTATAACTTTGTGTGGGAAAAGTCACTTCATCACCCTTATTTCAAAATCTGCACATCACCCCAAGTTCTGACCTTGTGGAATGTTCTACTTGTTAAGAGTGTTTTTGCATTGGAGAGGTTGTGGAATTTACTATACCAGTTTGAGAAGACAATTTGTGCTCATCAGGTAATTTATGGTAAATTCCTGCTTTTTCTTCGGGAGATATGGGGAGGGCTCGGGCTTAGTTAACCTCAGTTACTCAGGCAATATATGCCTGACCTCCAATAAAAACCCTAGACTCCTAAGCTAGGATGAGCGTGTGTAGATGGAAACACTTTGTACATCATTATATCCCTGGGAGAATTAAGCATGTCTCATGTGACTCCAGTAAGAGATCTAAAAGCTCACAGTTTATTTCCTCCAGAAGTTTTACTGTGTGCTTTTGTTGGTTTCACTCTACATCCTTTCACTGTATTAAACTGTAATCATAAATATACAACAGCTTCTGAGTCCTTCTGACAGCACATATGTGTAGAAAATCATACAGATGGTCTTAGGAACCCTAGAAAGAAACCTTAAGAAAGCAACCTCTTAAATTACACTTTGTGTAGCTGTCACTGACTACTATATTCTCTTCCTATCCCCCTCCCTGCCCTCACCCTATGGTAGTCTTCATGGACAGTGACTATACAATTTACTATGCATAATGGGGAAATACTAAGAATAAAAGGGAATAGGTATTAATAATTATAAAAATAGCATGCAATGTTGTAACAGCCTGGAAGAGCAAGCATAAATCAGAAATGTCCCAGGGAAACCAAAATGTGCAGTCACACTATTCATACATGGTCTCATAGGGAAAGGAGCAAAATCTAAACAAGTCTTGCTTTAACTGCTCCAATCTGAAGCCAACTCACATAAATCATGATTCAAGGTTCCTTTCTGGCATTCAGGTAGAAAGGTAATACAGGTGAAACAATGTAGATATGTAACCATAAAACTATAATCAACACTGTCATAGATCAGAGGTTGGCAAACTGTCTGCAAAAGGCCACACAGCCCAACACAAAAGTAGCCATAGATAATACATGAACAAACAAGCATGGTTCTATTCCAAGAAATTACTTACGAAAACAGGAAGCTGTCTGGATTTAACCTACAGTTAAACTCCTTACACCAGTCACTAGAAACAATAATAGGTTTGCACTCACGAAGAATACATAAAATTTTATCCATAATTTCATTTGTGAGAAGGTAGATTGTTGAAATGAGCAACAGTGGGGCATGCGTGCACTCACGGAGGCTGGATCACTAGCCCCTGTCTCAAAGTTTAAAAAAAAAAAAAAAGCAAAGCAGAGCAAAGAAAAGAAAGGTGGGCTGGGGGATACAGCTCACTGCAAAGACTCTGGGTTCAATGTGAGGGGTGTGTTAGTGGGGCCTACACAGGTATAACATGAAACATGTATCTGGCTTTTCTAACTTGTTACATGGGTCCTAGAATGCTTGGAATCTCAAAAGTGATATAAAAAGGGGCCAAAGATATAGCCCAGCAGCATGGCACCTGCCTGGCAAGTGCCAGGCCCTGAGTTCGATTCACAGTTCCAAAAAGTGATATGCCTCTTTCTATGTCACTAAGACAATTAATGGCTGGGGACTTGTAAATAGTTCCGAATGGAGGCTGGTTGCCAGGATGGCTAACCTGAAGATCAGAAGGCTGGAACTTTCAGTTATACTCTACCTTCCAATCTTCAGGGAGAATAAAGAGATGAAATGTTAAAGCTGATTCTCAAAGACCAGTGATTTCATTAATTGTCCCTACATAATAACTACAAAGGCCTGAGCTCAGGAGCCTTGGATAGCTGAACACACACAGGTACCGAGAAGGTGGTATGCCAAAGCAGGCATGAAGCTCTGCTGCACTTCCACATCTTGCCCTCCTCCTTTTTGTACTTTTGGTAATATCCTTTAGAATAAGTGAATCAATGAAAGTCAAGTGTTTTCCTCAGTTCTTTACGCTGCTGTAGCAAATTAATCAATCTCTTATGAGGGTCATGGAAGTCCCAATTTACTGGTTTGGTCATAAAGATGGGTCACAAAAGCCTCCCTGTGACTGCGACTGAAGTGGGAGGCAGTCCTGAACCCTCAATGTCTGGGAGCTGATGCTATCCCCAGTTACTGTTGGAACTGAATCGCAGGGCAGCTGGTAACTGCCGGAGAAGCGCTTGGTTTTTGAGGGAAACTCCCATGTGTGTTCTGTCAGAAATACTGTAATGAGTGACTACATGAGGAGAGGGAAGGGTGTCTTTTCCCCTCTTCCTACAGCTTGGCCTTATGTGTATTTTCAGTTTACTGTAATTTTGTGGTAGAAACATCACTGAGTAGCCACCTTTACTCCCCATTTTATTTCTCCTGAATGCCATAGATGTGGTCCTTAAAATTTTATTCATTCTAACTAACTGTCATTTTTCAATACAACAGATTCTCTTCATAAGGCCTAACTGGGATAACGCTACTTCAACAGTAAGGTAAATACTACTTCTTTGGGAAAATAAGAATGAGAGTGAAAAGAAATAAACTCTTTACCTTGAGAAAAAAGAAAATACTTCTGAAACAGTTTAAACTTAAAACATCATATGAACATTAATTTATAAAATCATAGTTAAAAGTTACAAGAAACAAAGCCATTTATGCTCTTCCTCCATAAATTTTTATGTAAGTCTAACATATATACAGAAAAATACCCAAGTTGAAGAATATATAACATGATAAATCTTCACGAAGTAGACCTATCCATGTAATCAAAGTCACTTTTATTTATCTGCAATGCTGAGGATAGACCACAGAGCCTCATGCACATTACTCTATCAGAGCCATATCCAGTCTTCACGCTGTAGAACAAACCATCATTACAGAAAACTCCCTCTCACTGCCCAACAGTCACTGTCACTACAGTAGCCAGATACGTTCTACCTGTGTCTGCATCATGCTTGTTATTTTTATGAGATTCGCTCATTCTCATACAATATGCCACTGAATGAAAATACTACAATGTGTTTATCCTTTCTACCACAGGAAGAAATCTGGGTTGCTTCCAGTATGGGGATATTATAGTTAGTACCTTTAAGAACATTCTTACTCATGTGTATCCTCTGAAGACCAGTTTTAAAATCGAAAGTAGGCCAATGTTTGGTTTTTTTCTCAATGTTTATTATTGTTTTGCCCAATTTAAAAGACCTTTGCCTACCACAAAGTCAGGAAGACATTTTCTCAGAGAAAAACAAAACTTTTAATGTTTTACTTTTCATGTTTGTATAACTGATTTTTGTGTATGACATGGGATGGTCTTCCTTAATTCTAAACCATGAAGACACTAATCAGAATCATGCTTTTAGTACTCCTGTTTTTCTTGTTTACTTTAATCATTTCTATTACTTTATGTCCATGCTGCAGTCAACTTTTTTAACCATCAAAAATTGACTGTCCTTAGGAAAATGTTGTTTTACCAGAGTTCCCCTTCATTTACAACTATATATTTATAAAAATTAGTAGAACCCATTGTTGCATATCACTGTAGTGATATGCAAGATAACCTTGGGAAAAAAATTCTTGAGAGTATTAGATGTACCCCTGGTAAATCACAAAGTAGCAAAAAACAATTTCAGAACTGTAAAATGATAAAACTAGCTACTTTTCTGGATTATCATAAAGATTTACTTAAACTATGTAGATGGAATACTCATTTGAGTTCCCAAAACACAGCTAACAAACGGCAGCCTGTAATGTCTAATTCAGTATTCAAAACATGAGATGACTATAAAATTAGGCTAGGAATAAAACCAGTCTTATCAGAATGCTCCAACTACTAGAAATTGTGATTTGCTTGTTAACATAGAAAAATACTGCCCATATTTAAGCCAAAATACCAACCACAAAAAAATGTGGGTATTCAAAAAAAACAAAGTACCGTAACAAGAAATTCTTAAAATTTAAAGCACACTCAAATACTAAGTTCCATGCCTTGATTTAAAAAAAAAAATCAAAGACCCTCTTCAAAAACATCTCTTTTGATTTAGCAACAATTTCTAACTTGGACCCAAAACAACAATCTACTACTGTACTATAATTTCACAAGGAGGAGGACAAAAGCATTAAAACCAGAAATAATATGGTAAATAGCACCCTCTTGTGTTTCACCTAAAAAATGATACAGCATCAGCACAAATGCATAAGCAATGTGGTAACAACAGTATAACAGCTACGACTTAGTGGGTGTTTGGATTTTAATTTTTTCAGCTTCTTTATAATTTTCTGGTACCACTGTCCTCTATGCAGTCAAAACATCGTGGCACAAGTTTATCATGTCTCTACTTAAATTCCAAATTTACCTCTAAATCTGAGATCTTCTAGGACACACTGTTTAAGCTTTAGTTCCTTTAAAAAAAAAAAGCGAGGGGGGCTAAACACGGTATAAGACAGGAAACATCTTCAATGCCAAGCACTGGAGGCACAGACTTAAGAATACTAATAATACAGTAATGTTCCTACTATCAGCATTCTTGCCATGCATGTGTTAGGAAAAATACAATCTCAGGATCTGATTTCTGCCTATAAACTGATAGATAACTTCAAAAAGTGGAAAATAAATGGTTACTTCATTGGTGATTTCTAATACAGGCAAATTTAAAGTAACAAATTAGGAAGTCAATATATTAATATTTCCATGTTGTTTAGAAATAATCCATATACTAAGTATTCAAATAGCTAAGCCTTAAAAATTTTAACATAATGAGAATATCTAAGAGAATAGACTTTTTTCTCCCTTTGTGTTACGAGGTCTTGAACCCAGGGCTTTCACACTGACCTACTTGACTAGACATATTTTTTAGCCCTTGCACTTACATGACTTATGTTAAGTTTAGAAAAGCAATGTTCTGATTTATAAGAAATCAAACATTAAAAATGAAAGTAGCTTCTAAGTAATTTCTTAGTGCGCACAAAAGCTACCCATAAGAGCATTTTCAAAAACCTGTACTGACCCACTTTGTTAGAACTTTCCAGTAAGTTTATTAAAATGGCATTTGGCCTTCAAAGAAATGTTTTTATCTATAACTGAGTATACTACAATTGATACTTTGAGCACTTATGTAAAACACAATAAAATAAATAAAAATATTAAAACAACTTTCCTTGAACTATTCTCCATAAAACAGTCATCAGTACAAAGGGAAATCACAGCTTTAGAGTAGACAGGTGTGACAGGACTCACTTTAACCAAGCGATCACAATGAACATCCCAAGTAAATTTTAAACAAAGTCTAGAGATTAGATAACAGTATTGACAGTATGAACTTCCTGCTCTTACTAATTATAATGTACTTATAGAAGACAATACTATACAATACTACAATACTACAGAAGACATTAATTTTGGAGAGGCTGGGTGAACACATACAACACGAGAGAATTCTTTGTAGTGTATATGCCACTCTTCTTTTTATTTTTTTGGAGACAAGATCTCACTGTGAAGTTTAGGCTCGCCTTGAACTCATGTTGATCCTCCTGTCTCAGCCTCCCACGTGCTGAGGATTATAGGCATGAGCTACCACGCTGGTTTACGTTTGCCACTCTTTTGCAAGTCTGAAATCATTTCAGCATTTCTTAATGTTTAAAAAAATTCTAAAAGTATTTATCTTAGTTAAGCCCAGGAGCACTTTCTACTTCTATGTCCAATACGTCCCGCAAAGTCAGCCATGCTACAGCAGCAAATAACAGATTCACCTAAATCAAAGGCAAACACAAACATTAGCTGAAGTTTCTCTTCTACCCATGTAACAAAGAGAAAATAAATGTAAAGTGCTTTGAGTTCCAAAATACTTCCTTTATCACTATGAAGTAATAACATTTCTATTCTACAGTAGATGTTATACTGGCTGCTTATACTATTAGTTCTAATTCTTACAAAATGCTGGCAAGGTATGTGTATCTGTACTTACGTAAAAGAAAACTAGGCAAAGATAAGGCTAAATAATTTGCACAAAGTTATATTACAGGTTACAGAGCTAAGATTCACGTAACTCAAAATACTATCCTGTGATGCTTCCCAAGGGGCTGGTGATATGGCAACAAAATACCTTAAGTCAGTAAAGTAGCTATCAATATATTTGATTCCAGGACTTACTATGAATAAGCAGCAATGTAAAAAATCTGAGAGGTGGTTATTATATTTCAAATTACTGGAAGTTATACTTATTAACCATGAAAACAAGATGTGAAAAGAATGTTAGAAATCCTGAGTGACTCTAATAATCTCCAATTCAAACTGCTTACAGAAATAATCTTCTGTTTTCCTACACAGACATGACAAAAATCTCACTGAAAACAAAAAGTTTTAGGTCTACTGGTGACAGAATATGGTATAGGAGGCAGTATTTTTCTTAAATGATTCTGCTATTCAGTCTTTGCCGATACAATAAACTCACTGGGCCGGGCCTCCTTGTTCCAGCAGGGAAAACTGATACAGTTTCCACAGGCCCAGAGATTTATTTCCCTTCAGTGGAAGACTGCAACTTCCCCAAATTCCCAAGTTGGGGTATGTTGGTTTTCCAACTGATACCGTTTCCACAGGCCCAGAGATTTATTTCCCCTCAATAGAAGACTGAAAATTCCTAAGTATGGGGTAGGTTGGTTTTTCCAGACAATCTTTAAGAACAGATGGCACCTAAACCTAGCGAGCCTCAAGCTTTAAAAGCACACCTGCCACCTCACTGACAAGGACCTTACAAGCTACCCTCATCATAGAAGAGAACAATGACAGGAGTGGGGTACCTCCCCCAGCACACCACTGTATTTTCAATAGGTCAGCAGCACCCAACTCAGCATCATTTGCGATGTGATAAAGAACATCAGGAAACCTTTTTTCATTTAAGTATTCCTGTCTTACAAGTTTTCCCAATTAAGCCTATTGTGCACCGCATAAATGTGGCACCATGCAAAATATATCTCAAGCCATCATACTCATATAGAGTAAAAAGACTCACAAATGTCACTAAAAATAATAAAGTAAAAGGATTTCTCTAATTCAGTTTGTATGCTAATGAAATAACACTTTATATGACTTTCTCATAAATACATAGTTTAATAAAAAAATGCTAGCTAAAAACCTGATGAGGATAAATTAATCATGTAGTCATCAATGCCACATACAAAGTCTTTCATTAATGCTCATACCTATGGGTTGGTATGCCCATTTAACAGAGGAAAACCAGAATGAAAGAGCTTAAACAACTTACCCAAATTGTATACAACATAGCCTGAACGGTTTTAACTACAAGATACTAGATTGCTCTAAGTTTATTTAACAACTTTACAAGATTTCTATGCAGCATTCTTGAAGCAGCATAATTCACAGGTGAAAATTTTATGTCTATAAAGTATAACTTGGTCAAAACAACACTAAATTAACTAACAACCATAAGTAGCATAGTTTCATAAAAGTGTGTCTAACAGTACTGCAATAATAATTACTATACTGGAGCTTTAGTTTAAATAAATATTCTAACTTTGTGGTCAAAAGACCTTGTTCTAAACCTAACTTTCAGCTCTTCTCTCTCTTTTTTTGTTTTTTACTGTAAATGAACAAGACTGATGTTGTGATAACTGTCACATATGGCACAGAAAATTTTAATGGGAATTTGGAATTATTCAATTAACTTTGATGTCTTCATCATTGGCATAGCTAAACAGAAGACAATATGACTGCTTATAAACAACCTAATGTTAATATTTAATAAACATCTATTCTTAATCTATAAATATTTTAACACTTTTGATGAAGACATGCTACATCAGAAAGTCAGCTATTAATTGAAATTTGCTTTTATATGGCAGTTAACATCACACCGAAAGTATCAGGACTCAAAAAGGACCATCCTTTTTAACTTTTTAGAAAAACAACTGATTATTCAACTAGTTGACACAATAGTATAAACTGTGTGTAAAATTTACGAATAATGTCTTCTCACATTTTATACAAGATATAAAGTCAAATCTGGGACAATACATGAATATTTAGGAACAGTAAAATTTTGCATAAAAATACACGCTTCTAGCTGGGTGCAGTGGTGCATGCCGATAATACAGTCAGTAAGGCTGAGGCCAAAGGACCCAAGCTCACATCCAGCCTGGGCAAATTTAGTGAGATTCTATCTCAAAATGAAATAAAAAAGGGTTGGGTGCTATGTAGTTCAGTGGTAGAGTAGCCCTCAGTTCAATCCCTAGTTCTGCACTCAACCAACAAATACAGAAATAAATACCTGCTACTGAAACAGGCACAGTTTAGACTGGCTGGGATGAAACGTGGGGTGGGATTCCAGAATCTACACCAATACCTCTGCTTCAGACTCCTTGTGTAAAGTTCTCCCAGGTTCTCACAAAGTGTGGACAGAATATAAAGACATGAATGCCACAAACACTCCACCTATTGTGTCTTTTTATGAGACTCTGCCTTTTGTCTCCTAGATCCAGGATATATTTTCATTTTTGCTTTTAATTCTTCCTCTTTTTTGTCCAGTCCAAATTCATTCTGCAGAGCTAGTTTCTTCCTCACCACTCACTTTTCAAATACACTTTGTCAGTTTTTAGCTTGTCTTGTTCAATTCTTGTTCCAGATAAGAAAGACACAATAATGTTTAATTGGTGAGCTATTTCTAAAAGGAGCTACCCAATAATATTTTGGCACAGCCAACCAGAAATAAAGCTCAGGTACCAAGTGATGAACATATTGCTGATATTGGGCATGTTTTTTTGTTTCTATGAGGTCCTATTTTGGTATCCTTCTTTAACTCTGTCCCCTAGGATGGAGATTTGAAAGACATTTTTTTTTCTCCCCTTACATCTAGACTCTCAATTTCTATTTGACTTTGATGTTTTCTAGTTTGCAACCCCAGATACTCAGCATATGCTACAAACAACTTTAGATGGGCCCACAGACACCTATGACCCAACTGCTGGACACAGCCTTTCCTGTGTTCAACAATCAGGACCCGGAAGAGGCACATGGCTCATGGGTGAGCCAATTCAACAGACTACTGATCAAGGGTAGCTCATTTTGTGTTGATTTCTCTCTCTGGAAAGCTCTCCTCTAAGTCTACAGACATAGCTGGGGTCAAAAGGACCCTTAACTGGAGATTCCTCCCTTCTCCTTTGCCCAAATTTAGCTACTCTTGTGAACAAATCTCCCAGACCTAGACAAGTAGGCAGGATATCAGTGGCCTGCCCCTCTAAGACCCTGAGGAAGTGTTGTTCACTGATGAACTTAGCTTTATCCAAAATGAACACTGATGTAGATCTCCTGTTGTCTTGCTTTGAAATCTGTGTCACTTACATTGTTTTCTTCTGATCTGCCTTGTTCTGTTTTGTTATGTTTAGTTTTACCCTCTTTAAAATTAAAAAAAAAAGAACACTGAAATGCAGGTTATGCAGTTGTCAATTCACAACAGGCCGTTCAAGTTAAACCTCTTACTACAGGAACTCTGGCTCAAAAGGCAGAACTAACAGTTCTTACTCAGACATTGATATTAGAAAAAAAGGCAGAAGGTTAAACATCTATAGAGATTC
>PVJX010018483.1:0-36427 GCA_004027295.1 Dolichotis patagonum
TTCCTCTATGTCTTTGAGACAGGGACTAGTTATGTGGGTCAGGATGATAATGAATTCACCACACTGTGTAGTTCAGGTTGGCTTTGCAGTTGGAATCCTCATGTCTCAGCCTCCCCTTTGCTAGGATTATAACAAAGGGGATTATAGCAAAGCCTTGCTTATATGCCAGGCTCTAGAGCATTAGTGTTAATAGAATAGAGGCAAAATGTATATGTAATATAACAGTAATACAGATGTGCCTCTTCCAGTAATTATTCTATAGTCTAAGATGCATTATCCATTTGCTAAATTTTTCTTCTTGAGATCTGCAGCGTTTTATTTGTGGTGTTTGCCTATGTCTTGTGAACATCACAGTTATTCTTTTCTTGTATATGATAACCAGTTACATAAAAATTTATTCACTGGTATTGTTTAACTTCCATATTTTTTGAACTATTGACTTTAAAAGAATACAGTCACACATTGTATGTACATTTTGTGTATGTGTACAAATATTCCAATTAGATGTGATACAAAATGAAATTGCTTGGATTTTAACTGATTGTAATTCAGTAAGTATTAGTTTAAGGACACTTGAATTTACTGATTCAGTGTTTTCAAGAATATTTCGCTATCCATTTTAAAGCAGTGTTAATTTTCCCCCTTTCTATAAGGTCATTAATTTTGTAGAGACATCATTTTGGAGCAGAATGGACTGATTTAAAAATGTATTTATAGAGCCGGGGATTTAGCTCAGTGGCGTAAGTGCCTGCCTGGCAAGCTCAAGGCCATAAGTTCAATCCCTGGTACAAAAAAATATATATATATTTATATACACATTTTACTTTTGTACTGTTTTATACGTTATCCTCTGGAGTGATATCTTTGTATTAAGCCAAAAATAGATTGAGTATCAATTTGTCAGTGTCTGTTATAAATGTTACAGTTTTCCTCTTTCAACTCCCTATGAGACCCTTTGGTTCTTTTTCTTCTTGAAAATATATAGTCACTTTAAATGGAAGGTCACAAGTTTGAGGCCAGTCTGTGTAACTTAGGCAAACCCTGCCCAAAACAGAAAAGACTGGGGATTGTAACAGTTGTAGAATGCTTGTCCAGCATGCACAAGACTCTAGGTTGAAGTTCTAGTACAGGAAAAAAAAAAAGGTAAAACTTAAAAAGGATTATGAATACTCCTTTTGGCAGCTCCTATACTGAAATGAGAATGGTGTAAAGGCAATTTTGAAAATCTTTTCTGATACCACGGTAGATTGATTGATCTGGTAGTGGAAACAGCCAAGAAAAACCACCAAAAAAAAAAAGAGGAAAAAAAATTGCAAGAAGCAATTCACGCTTAGTTTTTGTTTAAAAAGGTAACATTGGGTACTTTATTCATTTGTTAATTTTTAAAGTAGTGTTTTTCTTATTTTAAAATTCATACTGGTACGTCACTTCTATTTCTCGATTTATTATGTACTCATTTTTATACCTTATGCCCCAAAACAGCCAATTTTTTTTATTTCTTGCCTTCAATGATTTGCTTCCTAGCTTTGCTATCAAATATTATCAACAATAACAAAATAAATGCTTGCATTTACTAACTTTAATTTTTACCCTAATTGTCTCTGTAAAAAAATTCTATTATGAACTTGGACACCTATTACAGAAGGTTGAGGTGGGAAGAGAGCTCAGATTTGGCAGATCATCCTGGACAACAAAGTGAGACCCTATCTTAAAGCAAGCAAATAAAACAGGAAAAATTTGCCAGACATTGAGGTATGTATTATCAGAGAATGAACCAGGCAGATCAAAAATTTGAGATCAGAGTAGACAACTCTGTGAAACCTTGCTCAGATTTGGGTTGAAGGGCTGCAGGTAGTAGAATGCTAGCGTTGTATGATCAGGGCCCTTGGTTTTATCCCTAATGTTGCATTAAAGAAACAAAAACAAAAAATAAGCAAATTATTTTAGAGATAGATTTACTTTGATGATTTTTCTCAGAAATTTGTTTTTTGTTTTGTTTTTTCAGAAACCGATGGTACACATAACTTGTGTTTTTAGAGTATGATTTGAGGAAAATTTGTAGTAATAGTAATGTAATAATACATGCTGGGGAAGTTAAAATCCAAAAACAATGTGTTTTATATACATTTTCTTTTACATCAGTGAAGAGGTATTGGGAGTGAACCTAGGGCCTCATCTAACCCCTCCCCCCACCTTTGTGCGATTCGAGATATTATCCATGGTGACCTGCAAGTTGTGATTTTCATCCATTAGCCTCATAGTAGTAGGGATTTCAGTTTGTGTGCGTCCTTCCGTGGTTTAATATTTTAAGTGTTTTGGTTACTTTGCTTGTGGCTGAGACAAAAATAGCCAACACTCAAAGTTAAAGAAAGAAAGGTTTATTTAGCTCAGTATGTACAGCTTTTAGTTGATAGTTTGTTGGCTCCAAGGAAAGGTAGCATGAAAAAGGGGCAGAACAGAGGAGAAAAAAAGCAGGCAGCAAAAGCAGCAAGCTACCAAGCAAGCCTTTTTCTGTTTTTATATTATATATAGTCTGCACACCCTTAGGACAGATCACATTGACCCCCAGGGTTTGCCTTCCCATTGTCCACATTAATAACTGTGTCACTAATAATCAGTGCACTAATTTACTAAGCATATAGTTCAGATTTCGCCACCTCTGAAAAAGCCCCAACTATGACTACAAATACACAAGCTGTAACAGGCATGTATTTACTGGAAAGAATGTGGTATTATGCGCTGTTAGCAGTATGCCAAACAAGTGATATAAAAGAGCCTAGTTAGGAAATAACAAAATTTAAGTAAATTATACTGTTTCTTTTTCTCTAGGAAAAAAAGACTGCTATTATTTGTTATGATACTTTTATTGTTTTAAAGAGTTGAAAATGCTTTGTGTATTTCCTAGTTTTTCCTCGCTCTTATTTTTCTTGAAATTACAAATTCTTGTAAATTCTTCCTAGGTAACTACCTTTGATTGTTAGTACTTGTCATGACATTTGAGGAGGGAATCTTTCTACTCAGTTTCAGAAAGGAATTCTAAGTGGTACAATTATCATAGAGACCCTATATAGAAGTATTGTCAAGATACTTGCTAACCACTTAGAATTAGTTTTGTTCATTTAAACTTATTTTTATGCTTGGCTATTTGGATTATTTCACCTTCAGATTCAGCTGCTTTTTTTTGCAAAGACATCGATAAGTTAAATCATCAGGATATGTTCATTTTCCTTTACTTTATTTCAGTTAATTCACTAGAGTGTGGAAGTCACACTTGTTTTTAGAAAGAATTTATAATTCAATACAAGAAGGATGGAAAATAAGGATGGAGTCATCTTTGTTTTGGAGTACCCCCAATGGAAACGTTTCTTATATTTCTATTCCAGGCGTGCTCCCACCCTTACGAGAATTTCAGCCAAGCCCTGTAGACAAAGTCTGCAACTGTACTCATCCACTCTTTTAGTTTCCATCTTGAATTTAAAAAGACAGGCAGATAGCCAAACATCACATGAGAAAGGAAAAGAGGGAAAAACACTATTGTAGGTCAACTGATATTGGCCCATAGCAATATAGGCCTGCAAACAGGCCTGTGTCTTGGAACATCCAATTGTGAGGGCATGTTTTTGACCTAAATCCTAATCTTAAGAATCTGTATTGCCTCAGAGATTGAATTGGTTTCTTACTTGTTTCAGCTCTTCTTTCTTCCTTTTAATTGCTAATTCAGAAGGTGTTTAACTATAATTCAGTCATCTCTGATCATATACCTTTGGTTTAAGTGAAATGCTGTTACTACATTTTTATGTCAGTTACATTGTATCATCTTCCTGCACATAAATTCTGGTGCTGATTATCATCCTTACTAGTAACAGTTAAATAGGTTCAGCTTCACTTTGGAGACCTCACTTCCTAGGAATTCCAAAATAAGTGGTAAAGTAGTACAGTAGTAAAGGAGCTTATGAAGCATAAAAATGACACATTGCCCACTGACAATCAAAATTGAGTAATAACAGCACATTAGTCTTAGTATGGGATTACTAGAGAACTGCTTAAAGTTTTTTGAGGAGTGGTTTCAGAACATTAACCTTCCCACAACTTTTAAGAGATATGCTGCTATCTAGTATTAGCACTTTCATGTAATAGATTTCCTAGTCTATTACATGATTTAAGAAACCAAGGTCATAGGAGAGTTAAGAAGCTGAATTCAGTTGAGGGATGTTTTCACTTTCAGGGATGATGAAATAATAAACCTAAGTATGAAGAATAGTAATATGTATTAGAAAGGTACAAATCCCAACCTTCTATATGTCAGGTGTGCTGAGTTTCTGTTCCCTGAAATCAAAAAATGAATTCCAAAGGACAAAGAAGGGTAAGAGTAGGAAAGTTCCTGAGACACAGGAAAGATCCCAAGTGGGTTGATACCATAACCATTTGTCGGGAGTAATTTATACAGCAAAGTTACCATGATCCCCCAGCGTGGATCAGACTATAATCAACAAATAAGATTTCAAACATAGCAACTTGGCTAACATCAAAACAGTAGGTATGCATCAAGGTTATTTGGGTATGTATCAAGGTTATATGGCTAGCGTTATCAACTGTGACGTATCTATGGCAGGAACACTTCTAAAATAGAAATATTTTTGGAAGCAATAGATCCAGGTCTGGTCATCCATTGGAGGGGGATATCAGATGCATATCTGGATTTAATGTGCTAGGTGACACTAATTAGTTTTGTTTATCGCTTAAGGAAGTATGTAAGTTGGGCCATCCTGACATTTATCTTGAAGTCTTGCTTCAAATGGCAATTTCTCCAAATAATGTCACCGAGACAGATGTACATATTTCTTTTAGGGATGGATGGAAGCTTGAGATTTATACTGTAATTGCTATCACCCTGTAGGTATAGGCCATTATCTCCTTAGGAAAGGAACATCCTCAGTCATCACTAAGACCAGTAAGAGTGGCACTGAAGAAAAGGCTAAGACTATAAATTATCTACTACGGTTAATAATGCCATCTGAATGCCTTTGTTACATTTCATGCTTCGCTGTTTGATCAATATTAACTAAGTGGCTATACTTGCAATTTTATTGGTTTATTATAGCATGAGCCACACTGCAGTGACCTAGTGATTTTGAGAGATACAGTCGCCAGCAACTGTCTCAGGATTCCTTCTGTCTCTCAAGAGCTATTCCCTGGTAAACCTTTCCTGCTCTTAACTTCCTCTATCCTTTGACATTCATTATTTGATTTCAGGGGACACAAACTTGGGACATGGGATGCCCACCTGATTCAGAATTATATGTCGCCTATATCAATACATACAAAAATAAAAAGCAAGAAGGACGTCTAAATTACTTCCCTTATTGCTGGGCTCTGTTACAGAATACTCAGAAATTACAGGAAATGTTTATTGTGAGTCAATTTTTTAGATAGGTGGAGTTTTTTCAGAGGTGGCTGGATCTAGGGTTCTTGAGGCTGGCTTTGATTCATGATGTAATGCTAGCATCAAGGGCACTGTTAAGTGAGTGGAGGAGTGAGACAATATCCAGAGACTGAGGTGTAGGAATGATGAGATTTTATTCATCTACCTACAGGCAGGCTGACATCATATGGCAGCTATCCAGAGAGAAGGCTGAGTATATATAGAGTTTTAGGATTGGGATTGGGATTTCAAAGAGTCTGAAAGAAACTAGATGGAATGTTGAGTTCAAACTGTAAGAGTAGTCATCCCAGGCTTACGTGTACTGTTGACATCACGGTGACTACGGTCCAGTGTTAAATTTTCTTTTTTACTCTTTACTTCTTTGGTTTCCATTGTCTTTGGTTCCAAGGAGTCAGTTGGGACACTTTCAGATCAGTCCTAACAGGCACTAGAATTACAAACATGAGCACTACTTGCCGCAAATAGTCTGGATAGGAAAAAAGAAAAAGCCGTGGTTATCTCTTGTTGCTTTGCTATCTTTTTTTTTTTTTTTTTTTTGGTACTAACAATTGAACTTGACCTCGTGCTTGCCAGGCAAGCATTTATGCCCCTGAGCTAAATCCCCAGCCTTGTTATGTTTTTCATATCAGAGTGTTTGTTTCTCCTCTGTGATGCCAGTCTGCCATGCTACTCTAGCTTACAGCTAGCTATGAACTGAACCCTCTACAAACTGAGCTAAATAAACTTGTGCTCCTTTAACATTGTTTGGGTGCTGAGTATTTTTGTGTTAGCAGTGTGAAAAGTTACTTAAGTCAGGTTTATTTTGGCTTGTAGTTTTTAAAGTCCATTGTTGGCTGGATGCATGACAGTATGGCCCGGCAGAGGAAAATAGTAGAGAAGCAGTTCATAGTTTGGTGGCAGAAAGCAGAGAGAGAGATATATCAAGTGAGGTGGGAGATGGCCATGAACCAGCAAACCCACCTCCTGTCATCAAACTTCATCTTGTAAAACCACCTTTAGCTATGAGCTTGTTACTGGACTTAACCTAGTGATGTCACTCTCCTATGATCCAGTCACCTCTCAAAAACCCCACCTATGAGTACCTTAGGCTTCAGGAGCTATCTAGTTATAAACTGTAATGAAAGGTAAAGTTCTGTGGAAACTCAGGTGTACAACCAGCCACTTGGGCTCGTATGTGAATGTTTGTCGGTTCACCGTTAACTAAATCTAAGGAGACCATGTATTTAGGTAAAAAGGAAAAAGATCATATTAAAAACTAGCTTCAAGGAGATGCAGGGAGCTATTTGCCTAAAATCAAGATCTCACTGGTTATAGGTGGGAAGTGATCTTTTACAGTAAGCATGAGAGGAAAGGGGGAACATAGAGGGGCAGTGGAGATCTTTACACTTTATCACTTTCAGTCATCTTTAGTTGATTGTCTCTTGTTGGAAAGGAAATTGGGATTTAGTCTTTTCCTGTTAGTATCTGTATATTTTGTTCATTCATCTTGGCTGAGGAGAAATAGTTCACTCTTAGCCGTTAGTAAACCACTAAAGAAAAAAAACCAGTTCATTTTGTAGTTCCTGTTACAAAAGGAAAAAAAGTGTGTGTATATGTGTGCACCTGTGTATGTGCCTGTTTTGAGCAGGAAAGAATAGGAGAAAAATGAAGTATAGATAATACAGAAAGACTTTTATGGTAGAAGAAACCAAGAACCAGATACAGAATTGAGATCTTACTACAGTGGTATGTGTCTTTGGCTGAAGAATGAGAGACCAAGAGAACATGGGCAAAGGTGACTTGAAGGAAATCTGTGGGACAAGTGAGGAAAAATTTGGCAACACATCTTTGTTGTGGGGTTGTTGTTGTTGTTGTTGTTGTTGTTTGAGTCATGGCCTAGCTATGTAGTTCTGTCTCATCTTGAACTCATTGTATAGATAGACTAGGCTGACCTTTAGACTTGGAGCAGTCTTAATGCCACAGCCTTTTGAGTGCTAGGATTACAAGTATGCACCATAGAACAAGCTACATTTTAAAATAGATGTTGCAAGCCAAGAAACAAGCACTTTATTTGGAGAAGCAGGAAGCCAGCAAAATATCTTTAGTTGAAAACTGACATTTAAACTATCATTTTATGTTAAATGCACTGGGATTTGTTTTATTTGAGATATTAACAGGTACAGATATGAAAGTGATCATCTTGAAGGTAGTTTATATTCATGGACTCCTAGAAACGTAAGAGGAGATAGATGCACAGCACACTATATGGCTGGTGGGGAAGCAAGAGTGATAGTTAGGAAGAGGATGACAAGAGGAAAGCCTGGTGCAGGTTTGCTGTTGAGAGAAGGAATGAGGCAATAGAAATACAGAATAAATTTAGGTTTGGGTAGTCTGAATGATTACTCTGACTCAGCGATATAGATGTGCTTCCTGGAGATTTGTATCTGATCCCTGAGGTGACTTTCAGAGCATGAATTTTGATTTGGCTTGTGAGAGTTTGATAAAGGAAGTAGTTTCACTTCTGTGTGGACCAAGTAATCTTTATGCCAAAGGGATAATCAGAGGATATATTTGATATTTTTAGGAGTTACCTAGCCCTGAGAATGTAATGTCACTAGAGCCAAAACTTCACATGACAGTGTTAAAAATGCAGAAAGTGCAATCAAAATACTATTTTATGTTTTATTTCAACCAGAAACATGCATTAACTCAGTTAGTAAAAATGATAAAGATTTAAAAGCTGCATCTAACAGCAGTGTTATAAGTGACTTAGAGTATGAGAAAGCAGAGATGAAAAAATTAAGACACATGTGGTACATACCTGTAGTCCCCTTCTCAGGAAATAGAAGGCTACAGAGTTGAAGGGCAGGCCTCTACATATATAGTTCAAAGCCACCCTGGACAGTATAGCAAGACCCTGTGTGAAACACTACTACCAAGAAGAAAATAAGCATATGCAATAGTCATCAAAGTTAAAATTATAGTAGTACAGCTGCGGAATGCACTTCCCTTCTCATTTAAGTTTAAATCATTCCTCCTTCCATTGTGCTGAGAGATAGAAAATCACATAACAAAAACCAAGTATATCTAGATAAAATAGTCGAAGACATGTACATGGCAGATATTCTACCTGAGTGATGATGAACTTTTTAGAGATGGAGTGCTCAGAATACAACCCAAAACCCATGTATTTATTTTATAAGAGTGACAGTACTTCAATTAAACTCAAATGTGAGATTTTGGTTTAGAAAAACAGCTCATACTCTTGGATCCTGTGTGAACAGAGGAAGGCACTACAGTATATGTGCATAGGTTTGCCACGACTGTCCAAGTCTAACCTGTCACCTTTAACCTACCCCAGTGTTACTAAGAATTTGTGAATAGGGAGTATATATCATGCATATAATTTAGATCACAATGAATCCTGGGACAAACATGTGTTGAGAGCCCATGATGATGCAATATCCTGTCCATCATTCCTGGAAACACACCTACAGATTGAAGAGAGTCATCTGGGTTTAGTTGCATATTTTTTAAATTCTGAAATCTTACTTACCTTGCTGCTGCTGCTGTATGCGGTATTCTTTGTGCAGCGCTTTTGCTTTCATGTTACCCTGGCATGTTGTCTATAAAACCAGCCCTAAATGAAACTTTACATGATCTTCAATATATAAACTGCTTGCCACTTGCTACTGGGTGTTTCCTTTGAAATTTTTTTCTCATTGTAGGTAAAGCCTGGATAACATCTGCGGCGTTTCATAAAATGATAGCAGTAGCGCACTTCCTCTTTGCTCTCCCTCTTTTTTTACTTTGTGGTTTCTTTATTAGTCACTTTTCCACTGCTGGGAAAAATTTATCACCACCTAAAATATAAAAGAAGAGGAATTTATTTTAGTTCAGATTTTTTTTTTTTTGTACCGGGGACCGAACTCATGACCTTGAGCTTGCCATGCAGTCGCTTAAGCCACTGAGCTAAATGCCCGGCTTTAGTGCAGATTTTAAAGGTACTTAGCCCATCTGGCTCTGGTCATCTGGCTCAGAGGCATAAACATTATTGTAATATAGGAGAAATACAATTCCCAACCTGCTAGATTGTAGATGTGCATAGTGCCTGTCCCCTGAAATGCACAAATGAATTCCAAAGAATAAAGGAGTTTAGAGTAAGAAAGATTTATTGGGGGAAAAGGATAGCTCTTGATAACCAGGAACGTCCTGAGTGGATTGCTACTTAGTGGAGTAACACTCAATGGAGTAGCACAAAGTGGAGACGCTCCCTTTGTCAGCAGTAATTTGTACAACAAAAATCACAAATGTGAGTCAAACTATGATGACAAGTAAAATGACAGTTATAGTTGCTTAGTTGACATTAATCTAATAGGGAAGCCAAGCATGTAGGAATGGTCTATGACTGATAGCATGAACCTTTGCTTATTCATGACTTAGAAAACAGGAAAATTTTTGAGAATGAATGGGCTCATTCATTCCTCTTAGTGTCTATTTCGACTTAGTGGACTGATTCAATTACATTGTAATCTCAAATTTCCATTCCTTCAGGAACAGTAGTCAAGTCTGGCCATTGTAACTTAAATCTCAACACCTTGCCTTCTTTTAGATGAGCCTGTAGCCGCAGTTTTGATGTTGTCTTTTCTGACTTCCTAGAGGGATTGTTTCTGGCTATTTGTATCTAATTTAGCTGCCTATAATAATGCCAGAAGGAAATAGTAGAGCAGAACTACTAGTGTGAAAGCAAAGATAGTAATGAGTAGAGGCATGCATGAGTGACTACATATGTTTCACGTCAGGCTTTTGTCTCTACCTAGAAACACCCAGCAATGTGCTCTGCTAATCTGCTGTGCATTTTTTAAATCCAGTGGTGTTGACAAATCAGGATTGATATGCAACATTCTTTTTTTTTCTTTTTGTGAATCACCTATTTTTCTTACTATTCTAATGATACTCATTTTCTATAGTTTCAACCACTAAGAGAAGAAAATGACTTTTGCTTGGGGTTGTGTCTGAGATTTCAGAGACTGAAATAAAGACCTTTATCTCCCTTTTAAAATAAATTAGTAAGTGCTGGCTTTTGTTGCAGACAGAGCTTTTAGGATGCGTTCGTAAAAGAGACATTAGATGTAGAGATATAAAACACACTCAAGCAGCATGTGGTTGCCTCAAGCAATGAGAACATATTACAAACTTGGAGTAGAACACATTTAAAGAGATATTTTTAGGACAAGTGATGAGAGATATATGTTATTACTGTCTGTCAAGGTGCAGATCTGCATGTGTTTAAAGTGCAGACAGGCTGCCACCAAACCAGCTAATTTTTGGGATGGGTATGGGCAATTGGGAGGGGAAATAGAGAAGGAAAAGTACAAGCCCAGTGTCCAGAATTTATAGATACAACAGTGTCTTGTCAGGGTGGAAGAGGGTGTCACAAGTGGCCTCCCAGAAATAAGGTAAAAAATACTCCTTAGAATCTGTGGGGTTTTTTTAAGTACTATTTTAAAATCTTTTTTTTTTTTTTTTTTGGTACTGGGGATCGAACTCACGACCTCGCACTTGCCAGGCAGGCACCTAAGCCACTGAGCTAAATCCCCAGCCCCTATTTTAAAATCTTGATGGGTTTTTTCCCCTTCATTTTTATCTATTATCTCTTCTGTCTTAACTCAGTTCCACATTTTATAAAAAGTACTTTTTTATATGTGCTCAAATTTTTTTTTTGCTTTTATACACCTGTCGCTAATTTGATTATGGCCTGAAGAGTGAAAAATGTACCTTCACATGTACATAGGTAACTACACACAAATCTCTAAAAGTATTTATGACTATGAAAAATTGTGAATTTTTACATTTTGTAATGCGGTGACAGCAAGATTCAATGTGTTGTTTATAGATGTTATAATGTCTTAACAGAAATTCTCTTAAGTACTTAGAAAACGTATAGGTTAAGTATTAAAGAATCATGTGGTTTGCTAAGTAGATGCAAGCTTGGATTTTGTTGATTATAAACAATGTTGTATATATTCTAACTAATTCATACTCAAGTTTGTAATAAGTAAAAATTAAGCTAAATACAAAGTACTGAAGTACCAAGTTGTGACATTGGTACATTTTATGTAAGATCATAGTTAAATGTTTAGACCTTAATGCACTGCAAACTTGGTGCCTTTTCTTGTCATGTAGTTATGTATATATATCACTGTGATCAATTCCTAAGGCAGTCAGAAATGTATTGATGTTTTAATGTGTGGCATAAAATTTAACATTTGGTGTACTTTTTTTCTGATTTAGGAACTGTGATTAATGAACATTTAAAGGCCATGGACGAAGATGAATTTGAATTGCAGCCACAAGAACAAAACTCATTTTTTGATGGAATAGGTATAACAATATATTTGGTTGTTGTTGTTCACACCAAATTTCAATTATCAAGAGGATGAATTGCCAGATCTGGTACTCACTAATACTTAGATACCTTATTAACATTCCAGTTCTCATATTCAGCTCAGTGTTGTTACATAAAAGTCTTACTGTTATCTACAGTTACCCTGCTTTTCCCAGGTATACACAAATAAAGTTCTTATAGTATCATTTTGGAAGATTTCTTTAATTGTGTTATTTTCATTTGTGTACATATCCACAATTTAATATCCTAAAACAAAGAAAAGTTTTTCTCAAAATTCTGTAAGTCAGAAGTGGAATTGCTGTCTTCACTGTGTTTTTTGAGTAAGGTCAAAATGCAGGTGTCTGTTCCCTTCAGGGGGCTTTTTTGCAGGGGAAAGGAAGGAGTGTATAGCAAATTGAACTCAGGGCCTCGTGCTCAACAGGCAGGTGCTGTGCCATAGAGCTACATTCTCAGCTGTCTACAGGGGGCTTTTCAGGGAGAAAACATATTTAAGAATATTTACGATTTTAGCTAAATTTAATTCTTTGTTGTTATTCTTTGTTCAATGTGTATCAGCCAGGTGAGTTTTATTTTACTTTTTGCATGGACGATCACTTAACTTCTTATTCTTTTTATATAGTTTCCTCTATCAACAATGAATGGGCTTTCTCTCATGTTTTGACTCTCTTTCATCTTCCCTTCATCAGAGTTCCTTGACTCCAGTCAGTAAAATATTACATTGCTGGGCTCCTGTGGTTAGATTGGACCCTTTTAATCAATTCAGGATGATCTCCCAATTTTAGGCCCCACCTTCATTACATCTGTGTTTTGTAGTATCACTTACTTTTAAGGTCTGTGACCAGGATATATGCATATTTGGGGAACATTCTGCATATTTTGTCCTGTTCTCTGCTGCTCAAATATTTATATTTGTCTCAAATGTTAAGTACAGTCCCTTTCTTCCAAAATCTTTGGTCAAAAAAATTTCTTAAGCAACATCTGAAATCATATCTTAATCTGGTGCTTGGGGTACTCTGAATATAGTTTAAGTACAACTTTTTTGATATACTTCTCTTTATCTCTTGCCTTGTTTATGGTTATGTTGGCACCAACAGTGAAAAGGAAGACAAAATGGAGTCATTAGTTTTAAGAATTTTGAAATTTTGCATTGTTTTGTGCTGACTTCCTCTTGAGTTTTCTTTTTATAATCAAACAGAGCAGGCACTAGCAGCTAACTAATTTTATGACTATATAGAAGCCTTGGCTCATGGATATGTTTTCCTTCCTTGCCCCTCTCCTTCCCTTTCTTCTCTTCTCCATTCTTTCTTCCCTCCCGATTGAACTCATGGCCCAGTGTTTGTGTTGAAATATTTCAATAGTATTCTATGTGTTGTAGGGATTCCTTGTCTACTTCTTATTTCTGCTGAGGTGGTTAAGGAACAGTAACCTAAATTTCTCAGAAGCCCCTTAGTTAATATATCTGTAAACTTCATCTTTAATTGCTTCACAACTGTGTCTGTTTGATCTCTCTGAAGTTTCAGAGAACATAGAGTAGCGTAATTGTTTTTCTATAGAAATTCTTTCCTAAAAACAAACTTTAATTTGAAATCCCTACCTAGTCTTTTCCTGTAGGCTGAGATAAATTATGAAACTTCAGTTTCATTTTAACAGACTATAGTTTATCTCCTCTTTCTTGAATTTTGCTATAATCATAAAAAAGATTTGGAAAAAACTATTTGGAAAAAACTATTTGGAAAAAACTAAAGCCTTGCTGAAATCTGATCTGAGTATCTCAGTTCATTATTAAAAGTTAGGCTTTTCCTGTAATTGCAGGGCACTAATGTGCTAAATGGTCTGTTTTTAACAAATTTTCAGTAAGATATGTATTGTTTCATTTGCAGATCATCAGCAATGTTATTAAAATCTACTCTGCTACTAACAGTGTGTACATGGAATGTACATATTCTGTGTCCATGCAGGATTTTTTTTGTTCTGTGTTATGGGTTCTTCTTATCAGTTTTTAGCATCCATGTTTCTTCTGGTTGTTTTTAGGGAGATTTTGTGGTTTAAAACATTCTTAAGATTTTCCTACTGTATCTACAAAGCACTTCATAGTTCATATGGATAGTAAATCTATTGGCTAGTACTGAAATGTATTTGTTTTTATCCATGCATAAAGTTATCACAAAAATAGTTATTTAAAACAATAAAATTAATTGTCTCAGTTTTTGTGGTGCAGATTTTATCATGATATGATTGGTATATCAAGGTATCAGCACAGTTTTTGTTTGTGCCCGTAACTCCGGGAATGATTCTGATTATAAATTCATTCACATTGTTAGATGAATAGGATTTTATAGTGGTTGTAGGCTGAGAGGCTAGTCTTTATTTCTTATGTCTGCTTTGTTCCTTTTCAAGTGGATCCTTTCAACAGTAGTGAATTGAGTTCCTCTCACTGTTTAAGTGTCTTTCACTTTTGTTTCAACCTTTGAATATCAAGTACAGAAAGTTCTCTGCTCTTAAGTTTTTGTGATTATATTTTATACTTCTCAAGTGTATTGAGCTGTATTAAGCACATTTATACGATGCAGTGCTTATACCCCATTTCTGGACCCATTTGTTAAAATGGTATAATAATGTTTTTTTAAAAAAATATAGTTATTATATTATAAATGTCTTTTGTAGAGAATGATGTGATTGGAATAGGTAGGGATGTTTCATCACAGTGCTTTTTCTTCATGTCAGTTGCCACCATTTAGGCCAGGCTTAATTATCTCACTGTTAATTTGTAATATAAACTGTTATCCTCACTGAGTTTTTTCCTTGGTCTATTTCATGTCTATGTTTTCTGGTGCCCAGTGAATAGTTCAAATGCCCTTTGCTTTTTAACCATGACTTACTTATACAGTCCTGGCTGTCGTACATTGCTAAAAGGGTACTCCATTTTGCAAAGGGACTTTTTCCTTCATTAGCCAAACTTTTCAAATAAAGTTATATTCCTGAAGGAGTAGTATTTGGAAAAAACTATTCAACATTTCTGATTACCCAGCTTTATAAGTATGTAGTATTGTAAAATGTTGTGCAAGATTTTGTTACTGCATAGCTACTGTTACAAGATAATTTAACTGAATTATTAGTGTGGCTGGAGATTTAAGCAGTAGTAATTGATTTTAAGTAATTTGCAGAATTTTTGATACACTTTCCAACCCTCTGTGTGTTTCCTAGGCAATTTGGCATATTCTTTATTTATATTTGTTTTCTACTCGTGTTTTTTTTTTTTTTTTTTGGTACCGGGGATCGAACTCACGACCTCGCGCTTGCCAGGCAGGCACTTAAGCCACTGAGCTAAATCCCCGGCCCTAATTTATATTTGTTAATTGCAGTTTGATAATGGCAAGTACAAAATTAAAATTCTTTCTTTTTGTAACATTTGTGTTGTTAGCTTAGCAAGTAGTAGATTTTGAAGGACTATATATTTTAAACCACGTGGTTAACACATTATCATAAAAATCACTTTATCTGCCAGAGACTTACAAGTTTTTATATGCATAATGGTTATGCCTCTCATTGGTTTTCAGGATACTTTCATCCATCTTTTTTTTGACCTTCACCACAGTTGTGAGAAGTGTGTCCATATCAGCTACTACTGTCCTCATTTTATGAACAAGGAGACTGAAATTTAGGGTCACATAATTTAAAAATGCAAGTTTGCTTTCTGATTGACTTTTTATTTGAGATTAACATTAGTTAATGTGTTGCATATAATGTAGTGCAACACTAGTTAATGTATTGCATTTGAATTAAGAGCTTTGAAGGCAGTATAAAATGTTTTGTAATTTTACAAAAATAGAAGTAGACATTCCTTATTATTTCCTGTAATTCAAGTGTGTATTGTTTTTAACTTTGTAAAGATTTTTATATAATGTGATTTATGTTAACCATGTTTGTTAGAAGAAGCTTTGTATGTATATGAGGCCTGACCAGTGATGCATACTTAGGAACTTCCTTGTACTCAATTTATCAGTTAAACCAGACACAGTAATTGAATGCTATGTCTCTATTTTTTACTTGCTTTTTTACGTGGACCCTCTATGCCTCTTAGTTTTATTTTATGTGTGCTTATTTTATCTCATGTTTTGTAATAAGTACACGTGAGTTCTGTTTCTGTGTGTAATATTCATTAAGCATAATATATGCTAAACCCTATGTACTGAGCAAATTTTGTCATTGATTCACCTTTTACCTTCATTTCTTTATTACCTACAAGATGGAATTAGTTTACATTTTGTATTTTAAGGAACTACGTTAAGAGTTGGAGAAGAGGATAGTGGGTGGAGATATAGGTAGAGGCACATAATATGGTGAAATCTGGGTGTGCCTGGCCTCTACTCCACTTTGGTTTCACCAACCAGGGGTTACAGTTTATTAATTTTATCTGTTAGTCCATTCATGTTCTCAGCTTGGCTTTCCTCAGTAAATATTGACTACCTATCATCCTTCTGCTATTGCCTTGATTTTTTATATCTTAGATTCAAACAGTGATTTTGTAGTTGCTAGGCAGAAGACACTGCATGTAATACAGTAAACTCTGTAAATACAGAATTCTGTAATTCTGTAAATACAGAATTCTGTAAATTCTGTGAATACAGAAATATTATAGTGAAAGAAAAAAGGATGAAAAAGAAATATATATTGAATAAGAAAAAGAAGAAAATGGGGATGATTAGAAAGGAGATAGCATAAGAACAGGAAAAGTAAGGCCAGAGATATAGTTCAGTGACATAAACACCTGGCAAGCTCAAGGTCCTGAGTTTGATTCCCATATACTCCCCTTTACCTCTGCAAAAAAGAGACAGGTGAAACATAGTACAGAAAAATAATTTTTTTCTGAATTATACTGTTCATTGTATATAGTCATCACTTCAGATTTTATTTTAGTGGTGAGGGCAATATTTTTATGTTATGAATTTATGTCTTGAAATTTTTTGTTCTGTGATTGTCCTGTGATTTTTATTTTCCTACAGCCTTTTTTTCCCCATTTCTGTTAAGGTTCAGTTTTTTAAAGATTCTGGTAATTTTTACTTAAGTGAAGTAAAAATATTCCATTTCCTTAATGTGCTTTAATGTTTAATGGACATTAAGGATGTACTGTGTATTGGATAGAAATAAAGTAACATATTATTTGAAAATATTATGCATGTTTACCTAAAAGTTACCATTTTAATTTTAATTTTAATTTTTCAAGGTGCTGATGCTACACAAATGGATGGTGACCAAATTGTAGTGGAAGTTCAAGAAGCTGTTTTTGTTTCTAATTCAGACATAACTGTGCATAACTTTGTTCCTGATGACCCTGACTCAGTTGTAATTCAGGATGTTATTGAAGATGTGGTTATAGAGGATATACAGTGCTCCAATATCTTAGAGGAACCAGATGTATCTCAAAATGTTATCATTCCTGAGCAAATGTTTGATTCTGATGATATAACTGAAGAGGCTTCTTTAACACATTGTACAGTTCCAGATGATGTTTTAGCTTCTGACATTGCTTCTGCCTCAGTGTCTATGCAAGAACATGTTTTGGCAAGTGAAGCTATACAAGTTGGACACATTGAGCATGTGGCTCATGATAGTGTTGTAGAAACAGAAATTGTAAGTCATCCTCTGAACACCGATGTAGTTTCAGAAGAAGTATTGGTAGGAGAGTGTGCCTCTGAAGCAGTCCTTGATGCCAGCGAGATCACTGTTAAACAGCAAGATGATGACAAAACCAACTGTGAGGATTATCTTATGATTTCCTGTAAGTCTTAACAAGAAAGTGACGTATTTTTGGAGTCTTTTTTTCTCGTCTTTATAGAATGAATTCTTTATTGAATTAACTTCTGTAAAATTAAGATGAGTTTCAGAAATTTACTTGCATTATTTCACTTTTAGCCTATGGATGAACAACATAATTAGGTAAGATGGTAGAGTTTTGTCTGGAAAAGCAGATGAAATGCACAGGATAAAGGGAAAGAATTTAGGTTTATGGAATTACAAAATGCATGGTTGACTTGTTACCTCCTTATTGAAATTTGATAGGTGTTCATGTTAAAAAATTGTATTTTTTTTATTATGTGGTTGTGACTTGTCTACTTTTAGAGATACTGTACTTCAAAAAAGAATTGGATTGACAAAGCTGAATTCCAGAAAGTAAAGCATTGAGTCAGATGCTGGTAAAAGTATAAATCAAATTCACTCTGAGAGTTTTGTCATGAGTGACCGTGATCATCCCAGCACTGTTTGTCGAGGAAGTAATTTTTGGCCCCACTGAATTGTCTTGACACTTGTGAAAAGTTACATGTCATAGATGAATGAGTTTATTTTGCATTGTCAGTGCACTCCATTGATCCATGTATCTGTTAGGCCAATACTCAATTGTTTGTGATACTGCCATTTTGATTACCTGGAAATATTTTGATTCCATCTTCTAATTTTTTTCCTTTTTATGACAAGTTAGAAATGTTCAGAAAACACATTTTATTTACTATTAATTACTGCAGTGTATCTATAAAGTAGTAATGTCCGAGTAATGTTTCTTTCAGTAGTGTTCTTCAAGCATACTTCAAATTCATTTTTAAATGCTTTTTTAAAAACAAGAAATGTCATGTTAATAAAAACTAGTGGTATGTGTCTGTGACCTAAACACTCCAGCGGGTGAAGCATCAGGATCTTCATGAGTTTAAACTGAGCCTGAACTATATAGTGTGACACTGTCTGTCTGTCTGTCCATCTATCTGTCTATTATATAGATATATATTATATAGATATATATTATAAAATTAGCATTAGATATATATTATAAAACTAGATTAAAAAATTACATATATATTTATATAAATTTTTTTCAATAGCTTGGTAAAAAAATATATTTTTCCAATAGCTTGGTGCTAATTGACGTCAGACAAATCTCATGTTTATTTCTGGGAGGAAAAAGCTTAAAAAATACTAAGCTTTAAAAACACTTTTTACTTAGTAAAAATACTAAGATCATAAACTGCCACACAATACGTAATTATTAGATGTAGTCTTTATTTTTCACAAATACAACAACACCTCTATAGTTCAGAAAGTTTTAATCTAAAGTTGTAGCTCTTCATTATTACATTTTTTTTTTCAAAGACAGAGTTATAATGTGCCATTTATAATACCACCACTTAAGAGATGGAGGCAGGAGGATCACAAGTTTGAGAACAGCTTGAACTGCATAGTAAAACTCTGTCTCTCCTCCAAAAACAGTAACAACAAAACCAGAAATGATTCCAGGAACACTTTATTTTAAAAAGTTTAGTGTTGGCTTTAAAAGCACAGAGTTTGAGTAGTAGTTACTGGATATTTAAAATGCTTTTTTATTTATTCTCCCTCCCATTCTCCTGCCTTCTTTTGTTTGTTTTTGTGACGATGGACTGAACCCATGGCCTTGCGTTGGAACTTTAATTTTTAATTTTGAGTCAGGAGCAATACTAATTTTTGAGGAATCTCTATATTGATTTCTTTCGTGATTATGCTAGTTTATACCATAAAGTGTTTCATTTCTCCATGATCTTGCCAGTATTTGTTGTTTGAGTCCATCATAATGCTTATTTTTGATTAAATAAAGTGGAACTTGAGTGTTTGCTTAAAAATTTTTCATACTTCTGAAAAGTATCTGTTTCAGTTGCCAATTTTCTTGGATCAAGTCTTTTACCTGAGTTTGTTTTATTCCTTATATATTCTGGGTACAGGCATTATTATGTACCCATTATGTACAGGCACATAATGCCTGTACCCCGTATTCTTGGTACATGGCACTGTCTGTCTGAAGAGTAACTGGCAAAATTTTTTTGTTACCCTCTAAATTAACTCTTTGCTTTATATCCTTTGCTATGGAACAGTCTTTGTTTGATGCAATTACATTTCTTGACTGTTGGTGTTATTCCTTGTACAGCTGGAGATTAACCAGGAAGTTCTTTTCTTTGCCGGTGCCTCAAGAATTTTACCAACTCTTATAGCAGATTCAGTGTTTCTATTTTTAAATCTAGGTCTTTGATCCATTTTGATTTGATTTTACTACAGAGAAAGAGATACAGGATAAAGGTTTAGTCTCCTGTGTGTAGATTAGTCTTTCCAGTATCATTTGCTAAGAAGCTGTTGACAAAAGTTAGATGGATAAAAGTACCTTGGCTTTATTTCTACATCCTGTTGATCTACATATGTTTTTTCTTGCAGTACCATGTTGTTTTTACCATTTAGCCTTTATAATAGAACTTGTAGTATGGCACTGCTTCCTTTTTTCCTCTGGTTGCTCAAGATTGCTAATTATTCTAGGTCTCTTCTGGGTCCATTAAAGTGTAAAGTTATCATTTTGAGCTTTGAAAAAAGCTCTAGTTATTTTGATTGTAATTGTATTAAATTATTTTGTATGATATGCTCATTTGGATGATACTAGTTCTGCCTAACCAAAGAAACAGGATGTATTTTGATTTCCCTAGATCCTCTTCAACCTTATTTTCTTCAGATTAGTATACTTACGGTTACTGTATAGAATGGCTAAGGATTGCTGTTGATTCTTTTGTGCAGATTTTTTATTCTGCAGCTAAGGATATTCACATTCCTTTCTTTTGTCTTCACTGCCCAGTTTTGAACAGAATTGGTAAGAGTTTAACATCCTGAGTTATTCCTCATATTAGAATGAATGCTTTCAGTTTTCCTCCATTTAGTAGACTGGTGGCAATGAGTTTGTTTTAAATGTTTTTATCATTTTAAGGTCCTTGTGTGTCTGTATTTCTGTTGAGGTTTTTACCTTGAATGATTATTGGATTTTGTCATATTTTTCTCCCATCTATTGAGATAGTCATGTTAATTTTTATGAATTTTTGTTTCTTATATGGTGTGTTGCATTTTTTGACTTACGTATATTGAACCATCCATCCATCCTCAGATGATAAACAAATTGGTCATTTATTGTATTCTGTTGCTGGTAACTTTTTGAGAATTTTTGCATGTATGTTCACTATAGAAATTGATTTATAGGTTTCTCTTTCATTAAATTAAGATTTTCAAGATTTGGCATTAGTGTAGTACTTCCTCCAATGTAAGAGTTTGGAAATGTTTCTTCTCTCAAGTTCTGGTATAATTCAGTGTTGAATCCTTTAGATACTGGTCTTCTCTTGGTAGATTTTAAAAAAAATTTTATTGCCTCATTGCCTGGTTATGTATGTATGTATGTATGTATGTATGTATGTATGTATGTATGTATGTATGTATGTATGTATGTATGTATTCAATTCTGTGATTTTTGTGTCTGAGATTTGCCCATTTTTTTTCTAGATTCCCCAATGTATCGGAATATGTTTTCAAAATAGTTTTTTTTTTTTTTTTACAAAATCCTTTGGATTTCAGAGTAGAACATTTGAATTACACTTTTTTCTTTTGTAATTGCATTGTCAGGATTGTCTTCTGTCTTTTGATGGGGTTGGCTAAGGGTTTATTTTATCCTTTCCAAGTACCAACTGTGGTTCATTGTGCTTTTTATGTTTTTAGCTTTTGTTTTATTAATTTCCCCTTCTGATCTTTATAAAATCCTTTTTTGTTCAACTGTTAGATTTATGTTGTAGGTACATGTAGGTACATGATTAGCGTCTTTTATTGTGATTGCTCTGGTTTTCTAATATGAACATTCTGTGGTATAAACTTTTCAGAGCTGCTTTCATTGTGTCCCATAGGTTTACTTACGTTGTGCTGTCATCATTTGAGTCTTAAGAATTTTATTTCTTCCTTAGTTTCTTGTGTTGATTTTTCAACAACAAATGATTTGATCTCTTTGTGTCTGTTTACTTGCTGCAGTTTTTTTTTTTGCTACAATATTTTACTTTAATTGTGCTATTATCTGATAATATGCAGAAGATTATTTGAATTTTTCTGAATTTATTTAGAGCTGCTTTATGAACTAAAGTTTGTTCTGTTTCAAAAAATTCTTATTTTGTTCAGTTAAACACTAAGTCCAGTTGTTTGAATGTGTGTTCAACTCTGGTACTTCTTCCTTGATTTTTGGTAGGATGTGGTTCCCTTGCTGTGAACATACAGATGTGTGTCTGATCTGTTATGCATAGCAGTGTTTGTTTTGTGAAGTTGGATGTGCACTCATTGAACATACATATTTTCAGTTATTATCACTTCCTGTGAATTTTTCCTATCCTCTTTGTGTAGTGACCTCTTGTGTCTGATTTTGGTCAGTGTATGCATGGACCTATTTTGTTTGAAAATATAATCCCAGTTGCTACTCCTGCTTGGTTTTAGGCTTTTGTTACATGGAGTATTTTTTTTTTTCATTTTTGGTGTTTAGTTTGTATATTTTATGGATACGGTATGTCTTGTATGCAACATATATTTGGGATTTGTTTTTTAATTGAACCTACCATCACTTCTCAGCCTTTTGGCTAAGATCAAGTGTTAATTGAACCTGCCAGTATGTCCTGATTGGGGCTTAACCCCATCTACATTGAGCATTATGACCAAAAGGTAGTAAGTCCTTTTGTGTTTTTTATTGTTGTCAATTCCCTTACTTTCCCTCTTTTACTTAACTGTTTCAATGCTTGATTTCTTAAGATGACAATAATTTCACAACAAAATAATAGTAGTAAATAAACTACATCATTGCAGTCAAAGTAGTCACTCAGAGTATAAAACATAGATTTTTTTTAAAAAAAGATTGTATCTTATAAAGAAGACACAAATTACCGTTATTTTCTTTTCAGTGAACTAAGAAAAACTAGTGACACTGGACTCATTGGCGGTGTTTGCCTCACTTGAGTAGATTGCATTTTTTAAAAATAATTTTAGGAAAGAATAAAACGTTTTATAGCTGAATAATAAAGGAATAATAACAGTTACTACATTGTGTGTTGTGATCTTCAAATTAGTGCAACAGTAAATCAAAAAGATTCTTACAAAAACAAACAAGATAATACATATTTTGTTTTCACTGAAAATAAACTTCAAGCATAAAGAAGCAAATTAGTATATAGTGCTATATGTTTAAGGTGAAGAAAACATTTTTAAAGAAAGAGACCTCTGTAGGTAAATTGATGCAAGTAGGGGAGATAATATTAAGTGAAATATCAGGCACCTAAGCTCAAATATTGCCTCGTTTCTCTTAATGAAACATATAACATACACACACACAGACACATGCACGCACGCACGCATGTACTCACGCATGCATGCAGAGTGGAATGGAGAGATGGATAGGAAGTAGGAAGAAACTAGATACTTTACCAGTTATATATTCTGTGTAGATAAGTTTGAATACTTTTCTGTAGCGCTAGTTTTGTGGTTACAGATCTTTTTTTTTTGGTGGTTACAGATTTTTTAAATTTTAACATTAAAAAGCAAAAATCATAATGCTGAATTTCAAAACAATATTAATAAATTAACAATGGTTGATATATTGCATATTATCTTCATCGTATTTGCTCAGATTGCAAACATAGGCAAAGAATGATGAAACAAAGCATAAACTCTTTCTGGTGAAGAGATTAGTAGTGTAATTATGTCTTATATAATCTTTTCCCTTTTTTCTTTTCCCTTTTTTCTTTTCTCCTTTCCGTCATCCCAGTTGCTTTTTTTCTTTTGAGCAGTTTCTTCTCCGTTCACTTTCACAATATATTTGATCCTATTTAGTCTTTCATTTTTTTACACTGGGTTGAAAATACAGAGTTTACACATGAAAGTCTTATGTTTCACTTGCATAATCCAAAATTGCACCCATTGACCTATAAAAGCCAGCAGTTTATCCTTCTTTATAGCTGAGTAATACTGCATTGTATAATAATACCAGGTTTTTGTTCATTTCATGGTTGTTGGGATTTGGGTTGTTTCCAAGATTCAGCTATTACAAATTGTGCTGCATATATATATATATATATATTTGTAATAGCTGAATATATATTAACTGTGGTTTGATATCTTCAGTTCTTCTAGGAAAACTATGGATAAGGGGATTAGCTGAATGTAATGGGACCTGGAAACCCTATTTTTTTGAGAAATCTTTACACTGATTTCCACAGTGGTTGTGGAACCAGTCTACACATCCACCAGCAGTGTAGAAGGGTTCCTTTTCCACTATAGCCCCACCAGCATTTGTTATTGTTGGATTTCTTGATGGTAGCCATTCTTTCTGGAATGAAATGGAATGAATTTATGTTGTTTTAATTTGCATTTCTCGATTGATTAGCGATGTTGAACGTTGTCCCATGTATTTATTTTACATTTGTTTTTCTTCATCAGAGAAGTGCGTATTTATCTCAGATACCCACTTTTGTATTGGTCTTTGAATTTGGTGGGCCTAGTTTTTTCCAATTCTTTGTATTTTCTAGATAAAAAGTTTCTAATTCGTTATTAAAATAACCATTCATCTTCTGCAGCTTGCTTACTTTATCCAACTTTTTGTTCTTTTTTTCATAGCTAATGATTTTGTCAGTTAAGTCCTTTATATGATTAATTTCATCTCTGAGTTCCCTGCACATCTATGGATCTACTTACTAGCTTTTTTATTTCTTCAAACATTTTAACTACTTTTGTTTTTGGTTTTATTTATTATTTTAATTTCTTTTCTGTCTGTGCTTGTAGGTTAAGTTTTGGGAAGTTAGTATCTGGAGGCATTTGATTGCTTTGTTTTCTTATGCTTCTGTTTGTGATGAGGGTTGAAGGATCAGTTACATTAAAAAAAAACTTGGTTTCTCCAACTTTGAAAATTTAGAAGAAAAGGAAAAAGATAAAATAATTTAAACAAAGAAAAGAGATTGAATTTTGTATTATGTTAATAACAGGTGGAGGACTTATTTTTTTATACATATAAATAGCCTGTACATTTGTATAAACTAGATAAAAGATAAAGAAAAGGATAGGGGAGAGGGAAAAGAAAAAAAGTGGTTGAGGACAGAGAGGGTTCAGGGGAGCAGGAAGGAACGTGAATGAAGAACAAGAAGAGAAAAACTGAAAGGAATATCTCTTGTAGTTACAAAAACAGCAATTAAAATGTTCTCTCGGTCTTATATACTTCATTGTGTGATTGCTATCATTGTGTTCTTTACCTTATGGTCACATAGTACAGAAGGTTTCACTTTTAAGGGTGTTTGTATTAACTGTGATACCAGTTTTCTACTTTTGCACTCCTTAAAGTCTTAATTGAGCCTCCCATATGCTTTTTCTCCTCTTTTGTTAAATTCCTGCCCACTCCTTGGAACTCTCAGAAGTGACTCCCCTGCTGTGATTTGTTCTGTAACCTTCTAGTGAATGGGAATGAGCAATCCAAAGTAAATTGTTTAATTTTAATTTCATATTTGTGGTGGTGGTTAGCTAGAATTTGTGGCCTTTCTTGAATTGGAAAGGACAGTAATGCAGTGTGTTTGACCCAGTTTTCAGTCTGTCACTAATATCTAAAAAGACTTTCTGGCTCTCCACTCTTCTCCATAGTCCCCAGAACCAGACTGGGTTCACTCTGTAAGGCTCTAGATCAGTGCCTCACCACACCTTGTGAGTAAAGCATTCCTCCGTTGCTTTTTGCCTAGACCACTTAGCTGTGCTTCAGGGCAATGCTCAGCACCTTTTTGCTAAAGAGTAGGAGCGTTTTCAGCTCCTTGGTATTTGGGGAAACATTAGGAGAGTTCCTTCTTTGGTGCTTGTTCAATTATTACCCTTGCTTTTATCTTTGTGGTTGCTGGTGGCAGTCATTGTGTGCTCCTACGACTTCCTGAGATCTGGCTCTCTCAGTGTCTTATCTTTGCCACTATTATGACTGTGTCCTGGCCTTTACTTTGCTAGCAGCCTGTTGCTGCTGTGTCATTCACTATGCAGTGATTCTCTGATTTTCACTTTCTCTGGTATACTAGTTTGAGAATATTTTACTTGCTAGGCTCCTTATCCCAGTGAATTGGGTAAAGAGGCTGATGGAATAGCCCAAGGCTCTGCCTGGCTGGTAGTACTGGCTCTGTTCTCCTAGATGCTGTGATTACTGGACCTTGGCCCCTCTTTCTTTTCTAAGTTCTTCTGGTACTAAACTCTTAATCCGCTGGGTTTGTCATTCATGTTGCCTTTTCTTTTTTCTTTCTTTTGTACTGGGGATTGAACTTTGTACCAGGGAGAGACTTAACATTTGCCAAGCAGGCACTTACGCTGCTGAGCTAAACTCCTGGCCCTAATGTGCCTTTTCATACACAGTTTTGTTTGCCTCATATGTGTATTGAGTACTTTGGCTTGCTTATGCATGTTCTTCAGATTTTTCTCACAAGAGCCCTGCTTCCTGTAGACAGTGATGAAATCCCTGTACTTCCTTCTTATGTTAAATAGGCCAATTTGATCTTCCTATAATCAAGTTAACAGTGGTTTCAGATATCCCATGAGAATCTTTTAGTGGAATAAGCCTTGAAAGTAATCAGATTATGTAGAAGTCGGTTCTAACATATTGAGAAATGTTGAGTTTGTCAGGATGAAGTTTGAGGCCTCTTGTATTTTTCAAGGCACCTTGGCATTTGCTTGGCAGTTGAATGCACTTCCTACATGGGGTCTATGTAGTAGCAAAATTCAAGTACATATTTTTTTAACCTTTATTTTACTTCATATCCCCATGTATTTTTTCCCTTCATATTCTTATTAATGAATTAATAGTTGCTTTTCTGTTTTTAAGACAAAATTTCTCATATAACTGAGTAGTTCAGAAGTTTGAATCCATGGGTGGCTACCTATGAGGTATTCTTGGTTTAACATAAAAGACAGAGCTTAGCTTTTGGTATTAAGACGTAAGTGACATTTGTTTTGAGAACAAGTTACTGAACTATGATTTACGGATGACCATAAAACCAGTAGCTTTGAGTAGAGGCCTAGAAGGCTAGGATTCATGTTATGTTATGATGTTATGTTATGTTATGTTATGTTATGTTATGTTATGTTATGTTATGTTATGTTATATGTCATGTCATGTCATGTCATGTCATGTCTATTTTTTGATACAGGGTTTCACTATGCAGTTTAGGCTAGCTTTGCTTACTTTTTACCTTTTACTTTTAATTTTACTTTTACTTTTGCTTTGCTTTTGCTTTTGCTTTTGCTTTTACTTTACTTTTACTGTACTGTACTTTTTACTTTACTTTTTGCTTTACTTTTTTTACTTTACTTTTTACTTTACTTTACTTGCTTTCTTTACTTGCTTACTTTGCGACAGCCCAAGCTGATCTCACACTTGTAACAATCCTCCTACCTTGGCCTCTTGAGTACTGAAGGTAAAAGTGTGTGCTACCATGTCTGACTTGGAGTTCTTTATTTGAAGTAAAGTGATACCTGTGTTTGTTTGAAAAAAGATCAGTACTTGTTTCCTAATTAGGTTATTCCTTGATTTTAATTATAATAAATATCACGGAAGGTTTTGGGGTGTTCTGTTTTGTTTTTTGATGCCAGTATCTCATGATCATGCTCAGGCTGGTCTAGAACTTGGCTTTGAAATCATGATACTCCGCCTCAGGCTTTATACTGTGTGCTATCATGCCTGACTGTAACTTTTACTTTCTGTTGTTGCTGTTTTGGGGTGGCTTAGGTTTTTGTGTATAGAGTCTCACTGTATATACTGGCCTTTTAATTCATTATAGTAGCCCAGATTGGCCTTGAAGTTGAGGCAGTTCTTTTGCTTACTTATGCCTGCATGGAATTAACAGTTATGTATCACTGTGCTTGGAGCTTTAATTTTCCTTTTAAATGTTGATTTTTCAAATACTAAATTTATCATACAATATATGAAATGTTTTAAGGAAAACCTAATTTTGACTTTTTTGTGTTGTAAAGATTGAGTTACATGTTCAAAATCTGTGTTACGTGTTTATGAGCTGTTGTTTTTTTTAAAAAAAAAAAAAAAATAGGACTTAAAGGCCCAGAAATAGGCATTTGCCTGAAAGCCCTACTTCCCCTTGGGAAGCTGAGGTAGAAGAACCACAAGTTCTAGGGTCATCCTGGGCAAATCAGACACTGTCTTAGAAAAAGAAAAGAAAACAAAGATATTTCACTCATTACCCCTTCAGTTGATTAATATTTATGGTGCTTGAATCATGAACACATTAATTTTTTTTTCGTTATGTGTATACTTTTCCTTAACTGTGTGTGTAGTTTTAAAACATCAAAATGATTATATTTTAAAAACCTCAAAATAGTTACATGATTATATAAGTAATTTTATAATATAATTTTATAATATAATTACATAATAATTATATAGATAATCATATTTTGATGTTTTAAAAAACTAATAGAATTAGGTAAAATCAAATTGTAGTCATGAGTAGGAATACATAGTAAGGCTACTAGAATACTTAACATTAAAACTAGTGTTCTGACCTAGGAGTATAGCTTAATGATAGCCTATCTAGTATGCAGGAGGCCTTAGTACTATGCAAAAAAAGAAAGAAAAACACTAATATTTGCCAATTTTACTACTGGGACACTATGCCAGGACAGCCAGGAATATTTGTAATGGAGCAATGTTTTGCGCTATGAATCACTGAAAATGTAATATATTCTTTTATGTTATTAAATTTGTGGAGGATATGAGTAATTGAATTATGTGAAAAATATTTTTTAACATTCCATTTCTTTTAAATGCTTTTCTAAACTTCTAAACTTTATCATACTTTTCTAGGTAAAGTCAGTTTTATGTGAATCCAGTTAGTGATTATAATTGTAAAAGAAGACTTTAAAAAACACTGTTATTTTATGTAGTTACTATGTTTGTGGTGTATGTCCTGCTTTTGCAGTGGATGATTCTGGCAAAACAGAACATAACAATTCTACCGGAATGACTATGGATGCAGAATCAGAAATTGATTCTTGTAAAGTAGATGGCACTTGCCCTGAGGTTATCAAGGTGTACATTTTTAAAGCCGAATCTGGAGAGGATGACTTAGGTAAGACGAAACTTAAAATTTTTTATGTCCAGACTCTTTAACCTAGTTACTTACAGATTTGTAAAACTTGATATTCTTTAGTTTGGGAAATTAACTCTTTCAGACATGTTTCTCACATGTTATAAAAATACTGTAAAATATCAGCTTGTTGAAATAAGTTGAGATGGCATTTTAAGCATATCCTTGGAGCTGTGTCTTCCCTTATAGGTGGGACTGTAGATATTGTAGAAAGTGAGCCTGAAAATGGACATGCAGTTGAGGTACTGGATCAAAACAGCAGCATTCGTGTGCCTAGGGAAAAGATGGTTTATATGACTGTGAGTGACTCTCATCAAGAAGATGAAGATTTAAGTAAGTAGGTGGCCTTATTGTGGGATGTAATTTTGTGTTTGTGTAATTGTCTTTTTTAATATAACCATTAGTTGAAGAAAAATCAAAAGCATTGTTGTAAAGATTATATGGTACACTTTCAGTGAACAATATTGTTTTTTAATGTATGTTTAAATAATTGCTTTAAAAACAAGTTATGATGAAGTATTTACTGCTTTGTTTTTTGTGTTATCTGTAAATCTGATCATGAAAGATTTTACCAACTTATATGTAGATGTTGCTGAAATCACCGATGAGGTTTATATGGAAGTGATCGTAGGTGAGGAGGATGCTGTTGCAGCCGCAGCTGCTGCTGCGGTACATGAACAGCAGATGGATGATAGTGAAATGAAAGCTTTCATGCCAATTGCATGGGCAGCAGCTTATGGTAAGTCACACAGAAACTTGAAGATCTAAGTAGTTTTTGAATACCCGTTTGTTACAAAGTGATCTATTTGGTCTTGGAAGTTTAGAAATAGAAAATAATCAACATGATTATCTAAATGCAAGTAAAGAAATCAGTTATATAGTTTTTATCTCTTCAATTACAATATGAATTTCTTTCATGCCTATTACATAAGAAGTACTCATGCTTTCAAGATGTTACTTTTCATCTTGTTTGTATTTGTCTTGTGGATTTACAACTTTGGGAGAGATAAGAGTGGTTCACCGGGCAAAATGCTACTGGATTTGGAAGCTAGGCAATTCCTATATACTTGCTGTAAACATATGTATAAAACCTATTACCTAAAATGGGGAATTTCTGCCATTCATGGGTATCGTGACCTCTTATTGTTACAGTTAATGATTCCTATTTATAATAAATCCTATTTATAATACTATAAAATGTTTTTAATGCACTTTGGTAGGTAATAATTCTGATGGAACTGAAACCCGGAATGGCACTGCAAGTGCCCTCTTGCACATAGACGATTCTGCTGGTCTTAGCAGGCTAGCTAAACAAAAACCAAAGAAAAAGAGACGATCTGATTCCAGGCAGTACCAAACAGGTGAGGATGCATGGGTTTCTTGATGTAGTACACTCTGTGAAATCTGAGGAAACTGTATGTATCACAGGGGTAGTGTTTTAACTGTTAGTGACATGTAAGATTTGTTTGTTAAATTTGAAAATAATTTTTATAACTCAATGATATTTCTAATTTCGCTAAATAAAAAAGAAACAGGCAAAGGAAAAAATTAAAATTAAAATCTCAGATGATTCTTAAGAGAATAAAAATAAATCCCTCAAATAATGTTGGTTAGCTTTAATTAATTTATTAATGTAACTGAACCCAGGGCCTTCATACTGTATCCTCTAGCCCTTTTTACTTATTTTTTAGTTGGTTTGGTTTGGTTTTTACACAGGATCTCTCTAACTTGGAATCTTCCTGCCTCAGCGTCTAACAATACTGGGATTATAATGCTCCATATCACCCAATCTGGTTAATTTTGAATGAAAAAATTTCAGTAATCTCTTTATGTCAGCCTAAAGCTGGTATAATTTATAGAGAAGGGGAAAAGTATTTGACTTGTTCACAGAACATATTTCTTTCCTGTATTGTTTTGTATATTGATCTTCATAAAATTTTTGCAGTAATGATTAATGTACAAATTTATGTTTTCATAATAAAATTAGAAATGTTGCCTTTGATTTATAGTTGATTTTCTGTGGGTTTCTAAGTAGATGTAACCTTATCATTACTTGATATTTCATTGTTAAGAATGAGATTAAGATAATCATACTGAAACATTCATTTTATTAGTAGATTGTAATATCTCTCACATTGAAAGAAATATGAATGTTAAAAATGTAGGTGTAATTACCTAATAATGTTTACAAAATACACTTAAATCTTTGAAGAAACAGCATTCATGATCTTTCCTTGCCTTTTCTTAGCAATAATTATAGGTCCTGATGGACATCCTTTGACTGTGTATCCTTGTATGATCTGTGGTAAGAAGTTTAAATCCAGAGGTTTTTTGAAAAGACACATGAAGAATCATCCTGAACACCTTACAAAGAAGAAATACTGTTGTACTGACTGTGATTACACTACCAACAAGAAAATAAGCTTACACAATCATTTGGAGAGCCATAAGCTGACGGGCAAGGCAGAGAAGGCCATTGAATGTGATGAGTGTGGGAAACATTTCTCTCATGCTGGGGCTTTATTCACTCACAAAATGGTGCACAAGGAAAAAGGAGCCAACAAAATGCACAAATGTAAATTCTGTGACTATGAGACAGCTGAACAAGGGTTATTAAATCGCCACCTTTTGGCTGTTCACAGCAAGAACTTTCCTCATATTTGTGTAGAGTGTGGAAAAGGTTTTCGTCACCCATCAGAGCTTAAAAAACACATGCGCATTCATACTGGCGAGAAGCCATACCAGTGTCAGTATTGCGAATATAGATCTGCAGACTCTTCTAACTTGAAAACACATGTAAAAACTAAGCATAGTAGAGATACGCCATTCAGATGTGACATTTGTCTTCTGACCTTCTCAGATGCCAAAGAGGTACAGCAACATGCTCTTACCCACCAAGAAAGCAAAACACACCATTGTTTGCATTGTGATCACAAGAGTTCAAATTCAAGTGATTTAAAGAGGCATGTAATTTCAGTTCACACAAAAGACTACCCCCATAAGTGTGACATGTGTGATAAAGGCTTTCACAGGCCTTCTGAACTCAAGAAACATATGGCTGCCCACAAGGGTAAAAAAATGCACCAGTGTAGACATTGTGACTTTAAGATTGCAGATCCATTTGTGCTAAGTCGCCATATTCTCTCAGTTCACACTAAAGATCTTCCGTTTAGATGTAAGAGATGCAGAAAGGGATTTAGGCAACAGAATGAACTTAAAAAGCATATGAAGACACACAGTGGCAGGAAAGTGTATCAGTGTGAGTATTGTGAGTATAGCACTACAGATGCCTCAGGCTTTAAACGACATGTTATTTCCATTCACACAAAAGACTACCCTCACCGTTGTGAATACTGTAAGAAAGGATTTCGAAGACCTTCAGAAAAGAACCAGCACATAATGCGGCATCATAAAGAAGTTGGCCTTTCCTAAGAGTATTTCTCTAGATTTTGTTAAAATTTTGCCTTGAATTGAGAAATTTCTTTTTAAAGGCTTTTATTCATGTCTCATACAGAGCTGTATATGATTAATCCTGTGTACACATATTATTCTTTTGTCTTCAGTTTTTCAGGAGAATTGATTCTACTCAGTTTATTTAATAAATGGGGAAAGTGGCAGCAATCAGGGTGCTTTTAATAAAGTAATCCTTGGTTTTATACTGAAGTTTTAGTCTTAGAAGATTTACTATTTAATCACCTTAAAGGTGCTTTTCTAAGACAATAGAATTTAAGATTGGTAACTCTAAAAATAGTCATTTTGGCCCTCTTTTTGACATAAAATACACATTAAACAGACATTTGATACAAAAGAGTTTGGCTTTTTGTTTACAATTTTGTTTTTCTATCGTGTTATGATATAGCTATCATTTTTTTGTCCTGCTATTTTCAGATTCCCTGAAAGTGAAACTCTTTGAGCCTTTAGCATTGCTGATTATAGAACATTCACTGGGCTAGTTTCATTTTCATTTGTTAAGGGCAAAAAGTACTTTTTAAAAATGTTCAGCTTTGTAGTGTTTATATCTTTTTTTCTAAATGTAGCAAACTTTTGGAAAAATCTTACTGAAATTTTTATTACTGTTTTCTTTTCTGTACTGTTTTTGTCTTGAAATTGTATGAACAAGACTACAGGCTGATGTTGCAGTCTTTTAGTTTTTGGATTATAGGACTTTTTGCCATGAGGTTTGTAAACTACATTAAATTTTAGATTTTTGGTTTGCTTATCAAATGCTCACATAGATAATCCCAGTGTTATTTCATGTTCTTTACTTTTTACTTTTTTTTTTTTTTTAATTTTTTTGAAGTCAGGGTCTTGTTGTGTAGTCTGGCCTTGACCTCACTATGTGGCCTAGGCTGTCCTTGAACTCAGGGCAATTCTCCTGCCTCATCCTCCCAAATGCTGAGATTGACAGGTATGCACCACCATGCCTGGCCCCAGTCTTAAATTTATGTTTAAAAATGTTAAATTTAATATAACTTGAAAGACCCAGGAAATGTATGGACTTGCTGTTTCAGAAAACTTAAAATTTAAGTGAAGAATTAAAAGTAAAATAGACACTAGGAAACCATTTCTTTCTTTTTGGTAATTGAAAAGTGCCAGTTAAAATCTTTCTAGGTTGAATATGTCATTTAAGTTTATCTTAATATCTTAAGTTCTGGACATCACTCTTCTGGTCTCTGAAAATTCTGTAAGGAAACTTTGTGTTTTGAGAGAGAATGAAAACTAAAAGGAAGTAGTAGCTCTGTGCAGAATGAATACCAATCACAATTTAAGTTGACAAGTGTTGCCTTCTTAGTCATTTCTTAGACAGCTGAGAAATTTTAGATAAATGTTTTTGTTTGTTTGTTTTTGGTACTGAGGATTGAACTCATGACCTCACTCTTGCCAGGCAGGCACTTAAGCCACTGAGCTAAATCCCCAGCCCCAGCTGAGAAATTCTAAAAGACAACATATATGTGATTTTGATTAGAGGATAAAAATGTTTAATGAAACAAAATCTGTATCCTTGGAAAAACTGTATCACTGCATTTTTTATTTTTGTTGTTGTTATTTAAGAGTTGACATGCTTAAAAGCAGTTACATGAATCATATACACAGATATAATGTATTCAGTTAATTAAAATTTGTTTATAAATTTTAAGACCAGAAAACAAGTTTTTCATTTCCTAAAATTAGCTACTGGCATAAATGTATTTGGTACATCATGGGAAGTTAAAAGAATATTTCCCCATTGTCATAGGTTTCTTTTCTGGCTTCACTGTGTTGCTTCATTCAGCTTTTACTATCAGGAGATTGCTTTTCATCTTTCACTGTGCCACAGATGACACATTCAAAAGTTGTAGATTGAAAAATCTAAATACTCTTCAGCGTTTGACAGCTTCTCAAATACTAGAGAATAGTCTAATTCTAAAATGCTTTAGATGTTGAAATTTAAATGATGCCAACAAAAGCCATGGAATGGATGTTGAAACCTCTTATACTTTGTTAATCTCTTTGTTACCCTGTCTTCATTTTTTTACAATTTTTGGTTAAAACCCTTGAAAACTCATTTTGTGCATTGGAGAATCTTTTAAATCTCCTTTGAATTAGATTTTTTAAGTAAAATAAAATATTTAAGCAAAAATTTTAAGTTAGGAATTTAAAAACATACTGTAAAATTAATATAGATAGCTTATTTATGTTTTTTAAATAAACTGAAAGATGAAGAAGTCAACATTTTACATATTTCTTATTTCTCACATAGTCTGGAATCATAGATTTTATTTTTTTAAGCACAATGTTAAAACCTTTAAAAGGTAGTTCAAGTGAATTATCATCAAATACATTTGTATAAAGAAAAATGAAATTGTGCTTATTCTTATACATGTTACTAGTTCCAGGCTAGTTTTGATGCTTAATTAGCAAAGTTAAAATTTTGCTTCAAAGTTTTAAAAAAGTTGAGATTATTGTAAGAACATAACTTATTGTTTCATTGAACTTGCCTATTGAATACTGTATGCCTCTTTCTCTGTACACATTGTAAAATGCCTGATACACAGTAAGTAAGAAAATCAAATAAAGAAGTGTGACACTATTGTAAATGTGTACTGGAGAATAACATGCAAAAATAAAAGTGAAGATATTTTCTTGTTAATAAATGTTTAATGTATTTAATACCAATAATTAACTTATTTATGGAAAATGAAATTTTAATAAGTTGATTTTTAAAAACCTTCTTTAGAGTGGTAAAATGAAAAGTGTTAATTGTGGTCTGTTTGATTGGATGATTTTTTTTTTTTAATGATACCCTGGGTATTGAATTTACGACTGCGTGCTTATCAGGCAGATGCTTATGCCAGTGAGCTAAATCTCCGACCTTGGATCAATGTATTTATAAATTCCAGGTAGTTACAATAGCTCATTAGTGAATCATTTGACCAGCATATTCTTGAAAAGTGTTTTCATAGTTTATTTTCTGAATTACTGCTTTAATATATCTGCCTGTTAGATAAATTTCTCTTTGGTGAAGTGTTATTTGAGAATATTTAAAACTTTCTACAAGTGTGATATAGTAGTGCACACCTATAATAATCCTAGCACTCAGGAAGATAAGACAGAAATATTCTGAATTCAAGGCTAGCCTCAAATACAGTCAAAACTTTATCTGAAGTTATGTAAAATACTGAGTATATATCTATAACACATTGAATTAGTGATTATTATTATATCTCCATAACAAAAGATTATACTTTAGAATTACTTATTTGTGCCTTACTCCATTTGCACAAAGTTAGAGGTTGTGTTTTTCATGATAAAATCAGAAGCTAGATTAAGATTAACCAGGGATTAATTACAGTAGCCAGGGATTGTTATAGTATAAAGTCACTGTCCTAAAATATGCGATCATAATGGTGCTATCACATGTAGTTGATGTTATTAAAATACTAAATTTGATTTTAGGTTTGAAGGTAAGCAGTTCTATAGATGTGCATGTCTATTGTAGGACCACACAATATTTACTATTTCGCAGTAGTTCAAATAGTAAATAATTAAAACAAGTTAAAAAATGAATATTATTGACTAGATTGTAAGTCAGTGCAGACTCTAGCAACTATTAAAAATGTCATTACAACAACTAATGCATTCAGTCAAGCCTACAGTGAGTGTTTCAGGGGATGATTCTTTTTTAATTAACACAAATTGTAGAATTTGTGTAAAGAAAAATATGTCATTTGAAGGCAAGTTTGTGGGCCAACAATTGCCAGCATCAGTAGGAAAATGTTGAGAAATACAAACTTTTGTTTCTATTCCAGCCCTGCTAAACCATAAGAAACTGCAGTGGGCCCAGGAATGTAGTGGGTTGATTATATTAAAAGAAAAAGAAAAAACTCATGAGTTTCACCATTGTAACCATTTAAAAATGATATTTATGGTAAGACTGCATATATGCAGACTGCTATCAAGCTGATTTCTCATTTGATGTAATTGCTAATATGAATAAGTATTGTATGTTTTCTTATATAAAAGCTTTCTAACTGTGCTGCTCATTTTTCCTGTCTGCTGGAGTACAAATGCCAATTTAATTCCACCTATTGGAAATACATTGAAGCTTACAATATATTTTTAAATTAATACAACTTAACCTTAGTTAAATTGGTG